>MU251437.1:0-118684 GCA_019669835.1 Amylocarpus encephaloides | reverse complement strand
AAACTTCACCCTGAAGTCCACAGGAGATCTAAAGAGCTAAAGGCAGCTGTTTTAGAAGCATGGGAGGCTATTACAGATGCAGAAGTAAGGGAGTTGGTAAGTATAATGCATTAGCGTTGTTTAGATGTAAGAGATGCTCATGGAATGTAAAGAGCCTCAATTTTAGATACTGTTCAGATAGAATAAATTTTAAAGCAGCGTGTTGTGGCGAATTTACATTCTTTAACCCCTGTAGAGAGTAACCGTGACATCCTAGTGTCTAGGAGTCACATGCGTTCTCGTTATAACTAAGCGGACCACATTCAACCTAGCCGAGACTCTACCGGCTACCGAGAGGCCTGCTTATTATCATACATCTTCGAGCTCTCGCTCCCGCTCCATCCATCCTTTCCTCCCTAGCATAGTTTTCCTCGCAAAACAAGACCCATTTCGTAAGCCCCTCTGGTCGTGCGTTTATAAAGGCCCGCCACACTAACTCCACCAGGCCGCACTACACCTCGACACGCGCGCGGAGGAACTAGACATAGCCTGCCCTAAGAGTCCTCTGCGATTCACGAACGCGCCGGGAGAGAACAACGTATTGAAACAAGTCGACCACCTAGTATACGTCCTCCAGCATCCACAGCCAATTCGTAACGCTTTTGCCCTTACCACGCACGCGCGAGCCTCGGTTTATGGAGGATGAGAATATATCTCGCGGTTCTAAACTAGCTCGTAACCACGCTGTAAAAAGCCGTATGGCGTATAGGGGTATATTAATACTACACCTATCTACAGTATATGCCCGAATATAAACCAGCCCTGTGAAGGAGAAGTGCGAGAGGGGGGTCAAGTAGGTGTTGTTACATGGACGTCGGCGTCAGGGAATAACAAGGGCCGAGATAGGGGGGAATAGCACTGGAAGGATAGGATGGGATAGAAGACCTTGGGAATGGATAGGTAGGTTGGTTTCAGAGTAGGGGCATTAGGTACAGGTCCGTATGTAGCGAGCGCCATGCCTGGCTAATTATCCGTGCTGGAATCCACACAGACGCTACTCGTAAAAACACCGACTGAGGTCGGCAGGCTCGGCTCGGAAGCGCGTAGGGCGAGGCGAGCGAGGAGGGCGCGAGGACCTCGACGTACTGTTCGCACGTCGTGAGAATGAAACGAGATGGACGATGACTCCAAGCTGCGTGGGGATTGATTGCACGCCATGCTTTTGCACAAAAGACGCGTTTGGTGGTTCAGCATAGGGGTGGAATGGTACTGCTGTACGGTGCAGGTGCACGCACTCCGCCTTGGAGCAGCAGGTTTGGTGCAGGAGGTCTGGGTTCTCTTTTAGATGCACGCACCCCGATTTCTGCCGTGGATGGGGTTCGATCAAAGGGCGGCCGTCTCCGCGCTCGACGGAGCTGCTCGACCTGGCGGCTTTCTCCCGCCGAGTGCTCTGGCGGTGTTTCGTTCGCTGGGAGCCCCCCCTATCCGTTACGCGAGTTTGCTAATCAACATGCGGACTTCTACAGTATCTTCTATACCCTTAACATCGCCAGGCTAGCATATCCACGTGATCAGTGCTCACACGCTGATGGTGCCTTCATCAAGACCCGCTTCCCCAAACGGTCAAAGCGACTAAAAAGACCTCACAATCACCACGAACCACCCAGGACCCTGAAATACGGGTTAAAATCCATCTTTCTATTCATTATGATCTCAGAAGAGACCCTAGACCCATCCCCGTGCCTCGGTCCCTTGATTCTTTCTACACAGCTAACTAACCTACACGACTTACAACCCCCGTTGATCGGGGGGTGTACGATGATCGAAAATCCCCTTGCAAAAAGCTTTCTCAACGTCCACCGCTCACTAAAGTCTTCCTCCATCACATCTCCTCCCCTGAGATCTCACCCCATCCATCCTCCGCTAAATGTACAATACCACTACCACTCCCACCCGTTCCCCCGACAGTCGCAGAAATAGGTATAATGCAAAACAAGAACGAACACGCCAGCCATGCATGCCATGCTACGCATCTTTCAAGAGGAGAAAGAAGAGAAAAGGAAAGATCTTTCGCAAAGAGTGCGGTCGCTCACAGAGCAAGACTAATTTTGGGGGTACTCCATCCATCATGAGAGCGTGATGATTGAGCACCAGGGGACAACGCCACGTGCCGTGATCCGTGGCTCTCTACGCGAACACAGCGGGAAGATACGCAAAACCAAGAAGAGAGAAATATGTACAGGCGCCTGTGTGATGTCTTGTTATCGAAGCCATGTCGTGACCTCGCGGTACCCTCCAGCACTCGAGGGGACGACGGTTCTTGCCCGGCCTATTGCGAAGACCATAGATGCTGGCTTCGACCCTCAAGTGATCGTCGAGTTGATCCTGATGAGCCCGTGCCTATCGTTCCATTCCCCACGTCGATCGTTAGGCCAACCAGGTTGACAGTATTTCCGTTCCCTAAGCTGACATTCATTGCGGCTCGGTTGGTGAAGCTTTGCACCTCAAAGAATTTCTGCATGGCCGACTGCGCGTTGACGGCCGCGTCAAATGCTTCTTGTTGAAGGACATACAGCACCGCCGTTCGAGCGAAGTCAACCACCTGCTCCGTGACCACGAAAGCGGCCGTAGGAGAGGCGGTGGCACCACCGGAAGTGGCTGTCGTGGCGGGTGCCGCAGAGGAATCAACGATGATCCCATCGGTGATCGACGCCGTGGGATACGATGATGATTCCTGTTGATCATCACGTCGGGAATTCGCGTTCGAGGTCGGTGTTGGCGTCGCGGTTGCAGTAGGCTTTACGACATCGGTGGAGCTACCACGCCTTAGTGCGACCCCATTGAATGTGACGAGCGAGTTCTCCGAAGTACAAGAGAGATTGTTGTGACTGAAGCGTCCCAGTAGCGTGCTGACGGAGAGGGGGATGGAGAAGTTCGTCTGAGCACCGAGGATCAAGCGAGGAATGGAATCCCCAAGAGTGACGTTGTTGAAATCCCCGAGGGTCGTGGTCGTGCATCCGGTGGCCCCCGCGATACTGCATGTGGAGCCAGTGAAACCATTGGTGCACACACAACCACAGGCCCCATTGTCTAACAAGCTTGCACCACCATTTTGGCAGGCCGTCGCGGCATTAGCTTCGCATTGCTGGAGAGCCGAGGGAGGGGGCGTGGAGGTTGATGGTTTGCGGAAAACAAGCAGGACCAGTGGAACGGCCACGGCTGCAGCGGCGACGATGAGGAGGATGAGCAAGATCAGGATGACGCCCCAGCAGGGAAGGCCGCAGCAACGACGCCTGGGCTTGGGATCTCGCTTCCCATCGCTCATGCGGCGTTCACCATCATATCCTCCAGGCAAGAAGCCCGAGGCAGGACGCGGGGTTGCTTGTCGAGAGTCAGCCCCTGGTGGAGGGAAAGCCGCCAGCATGCCAGAAAGACCAGAGCGGCGCCTCTCAACCGGAGATGCTAGACGATGTTAACGAAGATGGAAGAATCGGGGCACCACCCATACTCACTGTAGCCACGCTCAAAGTCTTTCTCGTCCATGGGGAAATCGTCCAGATCATTCAATCGACTACCTGGTCGCTTCCCACGATCCATCATGGACGCCAGTCTAGTCGCCCTTCTGATCAGGTCCGGCAAACTGGTCAGACTTCCTCGTGCCTCGGCCTCCCTCACCGCATCGATGTCCAAACGTGGAGGTCGACGAATCGCGGACAGTCTGCTGAAGCCGCTTGGACTTGGGGTTCTCGACGCAGGTGGCGCCGTCGGCTTCAACGTGCTCGCAGCATTATAAGCCCCGAGCATCTCCTTGGCCCTCATGGCCGAGTCGGGTGAGCTAGACATGGGCGATACCCTGTCATCCGGCGAGCCTCTTTCTATCGGGGAGGCTCGGTCGTCAGAGGCCACGGCCATGGCAAGAGTAGGCACCGTCATCTCCGAGGATGAGGTCGACGCATCAATCAAACCGGTTCCACCTGCCAGAGGCGAGTTGACATCACCCATGGGCCATATCGTACCCCGTGGAGGGGAGTCAGACGTCGATGTCCCTCCCGTGGGCCACAGGGCTTCTCGTTGACCACCGCTAGACATGGGAGCCGCTAGACCTGGGCCTTGTCCTCCACTTCTGTCGAAGACACCCATCCTCCCCAACTTTCCGCCTTGGTAGGGTGTCGGGCCGGGTCGTATCTGTTCCGCATTCTCTGGGCTCTTCGTTGTGATCATGGAAGGCTTCGCGCGCTTTCCAATACTGGCACTACGGATCAACCCTCGCTCGTCCCCATCATCGAAATTCGACTCCCGTGATTCCCCTCGTTCCTCGATGATATCCCTCTCGTAGCCCGGGGTTTCATCCTCATCCTCGTACTCCGATCCCCAGCTCGATGGCATGGCAGCACTCGAAGCATATGACCGATGAGACGCCTGCGTTCTTGGACTCTCCTCTGGGATCGGTGACACGAATGACACTTGCGAGTAGTACGATGACGCCCCCCTTCTCGCGCTTGGCGGTGGTCCGAGGTGAACACTTCTTCGTGGAGGACCTAGGACTGGCACTGGAAAATCCGGTATCGAACCGACCGATGATATGGTCGACGGCCGAGAAGATGGGGACATGGGGGAACTGACGTCCGGCGACCTGGACTCCTCATCATCAGAAGCCATCCCCCTCCACTGGGTTTGGTCCTGGGCATTCTGTGGCGGTCGATATTGGAAGGAAGGGGTCGGTTCTTGTAACCTGGAAGCATCCAGCATGGAGGGAACGTGGCTGGGTCTTGGTGGCCGCTGTGGAGCGGGGCCACGCCCTGACGGTGGCTGATATTGTTGGTTGCTCGTATTGTCCGACCCTTCAATGGTTCCCGACAACGGCCATTGCGGTAGTTGAGTTGGCCTCGATATGGCCACACCAATGGGACCTTGCGCCGCTCTCGTCGTTGCCAGCGCCGTCGGCATTTGCGGCCTCGCTCGATTTGGTGGCGCGGCCCTGGAAGGGTCGTACATTCGTTGGGGCTGTGATGGTGGGACCTCTGGCGGCAGCCCGGCTTGCATCCTCTCTCTCGCTCTTCTTACTGAGCCTCCGGCACCTGGGGCTCTATTTTGTGAATACCGTTGTTGACTCATGGTGATGGCGATCGATCCTCCCCGAGGACGTCGCTGCTGTCAATGAAAAGGTTTGTTCCACGCAAACCTCGTGACCAATCCAACTCCTCGGAACCGTTTCCCTTCACTGCGTTTGCATATGCATGAAGCCGTTGGGACGACGGAAGATGACCGGACGCTGGTCGCCGTCGAGTCTCGTGGTTCGTCGTCGAGTCCTGTCGCGCAAACACGGCGTTCTCGAATCCGTGAGTAGGAGGGATCGAAAGGTATCGCAGTGCAACTGGAGTCCGGGTCCTGTAATGTAAGGTCGTGAAACTGGAAATGGATGAAGTGGTCGAACTCCAGTCTTGAAGGGTAGGGTGCGAAAGAGCGTAATCGGTCGCTGGGAGCCGAAAGAATAGACAATGATTGGGTCTATGAAGGTGAAATTAAAAGGGCCACACGGTCGCTATCGCATCTCACGGGTCGATGTGGTTTCCTGAGGCGGTTCGTCTGATCCAGTCTGGCGATGCGCGTTTGTTGATCCCCCTCAGACCAGCTGTCAGAAAGCATTAGCACTTGTGAACAACCAGCTCGGTCAACAACGCGGTGTGGTAGAGAAAGGAAGAGAGTGGCCAGTCGAGAAGTTGGAGTGGTGGAGTACCCCGAATGGTGGTTCGCCGCATCTGACAGGAGAGGGGGGAGGGGGACCAGTCGATTCGAAACCCCAGACCAGCCAGGATGGTGAGTGAGTGAAATGGAGTGATCTGGTTGGTGGAGAGGACTTCGTATTGAACGAGGAGTCGAGGACTGAGGTTGTTTGAAGAAGGACGCTAGATGAGGGGACGGCGAATTCACGGATTCACTTGAATCTCGAGAAGTCGAGAGCCTTTGTTCTCCGTCCATGCGTGCTTCGTCGGGAGGGAGGGGGGATTGCGGCTGCTCTCCCATGGTGTGACCTCGCAAGCCACGACGTTCGGTTGACTTGGACCGACGACGACCACGAGAATGGATGCCAGGGCCAATCGAACACGACTCGGATGGATGTGCAAGGACCAAACCGACCGAACCGTCGCAAACACCCAGGCTGGGCCAAACATAGGAGAATCAAAAAAGATGGGACGTTGTGAAATCGAGCACGAACATTTGATGTTTCGAAGGCCTGTCCCTCGTGCGAATCTTTTCATGCGACCACACTCACCAGAGTCACCACCACGGTGTCACAGCTGTTTCTCCCCCACGGTTCCGCGACCAGGCGACCGGGCAAAATCACCAAAACGACACCCGTTGGCCACGTTCACCACGCCAATCGTGACGCACGTCGTCGTGGTGGCGATGGTTGTGGCGGGTGCAGCGGTGGTCGTCGCTTTCTCAACGTCAATGGGAGGCGGGCGAGGAAGAATCGTCGTCCACTATCAACGTCAATCGACGGCGGCCCTCGGCGGTCGACGGTCGACCAGGACCAAACGAGGAATTGTCGAGCGCCTGAGACCTGGGTCCTGAGTCGTGGGTCGTGACTCGTGAGTTGTGAGTCGTGAGTTGTGAGTCCTGGCACGGGTGATCAAGTGTCGATCAAGCCAAGATTCGACCAGGTGAACTCAGAACTGGTCCCTCGAATCCTCGCACCGCTCCCTCGGCGTAGGGACGGGATGCGCAAGGCACGCGTCGATGATATGATTCTATACAGCACGTAGGTGCGCTAATGGTGTCGTCGTCCCTCGTCGATGGGAGTTCTCTTTGGCCGGTCCTCACGCGCGGATGTCGACTTCTCGAGGAGGAACGGCGAAGTAGCGACAGCAAATGCGATGCAAGAGAGGAAGAGCGCTCTGGCGTCGTCGAGATGCAGAGCAGCCTCGAGTCTAGTCTCTAGTCTCCAGTCTAGTCTCGACTCCGGACGAAGTACGAGGTCGTCTCCAGTCTCTCGAGCAGGCAGAAAGGAAGGCACGAGGGAGGCGACAGGGGGGAACTCAGCCGAATCCTCTCCGCTCCTGATTGGCTCACGGCGCAGAATAGATTTCCAATCAGCTGGGCCCGGGGGTATCCTGGGATGCGTGGGTCTCGCGGTCCCCTTCCCTCTCGGGCCCGGGCCCCGTGGCGGTGATTGAAGTGCAACGTACTCACCCAATTACGTAAGCACTAGGGGGACGAGCCGAACGAGTACATAGTACTGCCGTACAACATACAGTATTAGGTACGGGACTATGTATAGGACAGTAGGTACTGTATGATACGTTGTAGTTCCGTTCGTGGGACGTAGCTCCTGGCCGCCGGCGATTGGCCGCACTCCGGTACGGCACGGTGCGGTATCACGAGTACATGGGTCGGTCAGGTGACCCTCCCTCCCTCGCCCCGAGTCCCGCAGACATCGGGAATTCCTGGTCGTCCGGGGGTCCACCTCACCTGAACGTGTACCTCCGTACACCCCACCCACGCACGCACGACTAGGAGAGGAATCGCTGTGCACTTCCAGGCGAATCTGTCCTCGGCAGCCAAGTTGCCCACAGGCGGAATGCATTCGCACTTGCGATTCGTACCTCCGTCCCCCTATTCTGGCCTGCGACTGCGGCCGCTTGCTGTACGGGCAGCGAGGTGATTCCAACCCGTCCGCGCCTGCGAGGAGCGAGGAGTCAGGAGTCGTGGATTAGAAGGGAGAAGGGGCTCAAGCAGAAACACCCGCTCGACCCGCTTCGCCATCACCTCAGGAGTCCGGACGCGGGTCCTCAGGTTCAGGACTAGGTGGATCGGACTCAGGAGTCCTCGCAGCTCGCTAGGTTCGTGGGCTGGGGGGATGAGGTCATTCCCGGAATTCTGCGCCGCGGCGTTTCATCTTGACCCCCCGGGAGAAACCCCTGGCTGGCAGCTACGTTGTCGTAGGGTGACTTCATACGTGGTCTGCGTTGTGCTCCGTACTCCGTACGTCCTCTGTACTGTACCTACGTGCCTGACTGTGCCTACGTACCTTATTGTACTCACTGTGCCTCCGTAGTAGCAGTAGCACCGTACGGACTCGGGAGTACCAGAAATTCAAGCAGCGGAAAAACAGCACAAATGCATTCCGCCTTCGGGCAGCTTTGGCGCAGAGGTCAGATGACGAGAAGATGTATTCCTTCTCGACGAGATCACGAGATCATTCCCGCTTCGCTACAGTAGGGGGAGGAAGAAAGAGGAGGCCTCCCTGCTCTCGGTCGACTCCAAATCCGCACAACACGTTGTACAACCTACAGGAGGAAATGAATGTAAATTGAGGTCATATCACCTGGTTTGGGGAAGGCTCAGCACCAATCGCCTGGTCAGGATAACTCTTGACCCGTCCGCCATTGGCCAAATCCCATCGCGTCATTTTACATGTATGTACGCTGTGCGTGGTAACGTGGAAGTCTGTTTTCTTCAAATCCGTTGTCGTGGTAACCCTTCCCACCTGCACGGCTTGAATGTCGAACTTCGAAGCCAGGACGAGCACACAGGACCGCCGACAAGCGTGCACTGGGAATCCGAGATGACGGCCAGCCCCCAGGGAGATTCGCCATCGTGTACTGTACGTACGAACTCTGTATCTCGGAGACTCTGAGTCTCTGACACGCCGTGGCACCCATGCCTTCGCGGTCGAGGCGTCGACGAGGCATCTCCTCGGGCCCGGGGACGGTTTCATGAGTCCTGACAGGACGACTCCTGCGCGAACGGCTGCACGCATGTCACGAACTCCTGCCGCCTCGACCTGAATCTGAGATGCGCGCTCGACCAGACCTACAGTACCTCCGTACAGTACATACGTTGTACTGTCCGTACGGAGCTCTCCCGGGATTCTTCCACGAAAGACGCTTCTCAGATCATTCTGCAATCTGCAGGTGACCGAAGCCGTCCGACGGCGCAAACAAGCATGAGCATGCTTCAAGCTCTGGTCGATTTGCAATCGTCAATGCCCCTGTCTCGGCTCTTGGTCCCTCATCTCGCTCCGCAAGATCGATCTGCACGCTTTGATTCAAACGTCTGGTCTTGATTGATATATCAATCGGCACAGTGCTTCAGCGCGTTAATTTTCACTCACGGTTTGTCCGCTTGGCTCTGTTGGTCCTATTAGTCCTGCTCGTCCTGTTGGTCCTGCCCGTCCTGTTCGTCCTGTTCGTCTCATTTTCATTTCCGTCCGGACCGAAGGACTGGTCCAGCCACCTGAGAAGTCTCTGGCCGCTCTGTACTCCGTATTACTCGGCTCGCCTCGTGATATGAGCGTTGCCTATAGAGCTGCGAAGCAGAATTGGCGCTGGAGTGGGCTTCTGACGGCAATACCTAGCTGACGGTGCAGATGGATCATCCATTCGAGCTGCAATCGCATCCTTCTGCGATCGTTCTTTATCCGAATCATCGTATGCGGGTGTACGATGTGATCCTGCCGCCATGCAGCCAGCACGCGCGATGGGATCGGTACCTTGACTTTGCTTCCAACGAGAGGACCGTCACATGCGGTTGTCGGGTGGCGCAACTCTTCTCAAATGGTGTGAGTGAGACGGAGTGAGAACGAGGTCAGAGGAATTATCGTACAGTCAGAGGCAAGGCGGTGATACGAGGTGGTGTGTGGTGTACTGCTGCGCTTTCTCGTTATTTATATAATACCATTCCTCGGCCTGATTGCCAAAGTTTCCTTCGTCGTGTCTTCTTTCCTTTCCTGTAGATGCTACTGGAGTGGTCCTTTCGCTTAGCGTTCGCTTCGCGTTCGCTTCGCGTTCGCTTCGGACGTTGCAAGATGCACGTCTCGTGACATTCCCATTCCCAGACCACAAACTGCCGCGGCCAACAATCAGCCTTGATGCGAGTCCAATCATTCCTATCATGCGTACGAAGTACGAAGTGGTGCTTCAATCCCGTCTTCCCTTCTACCATAGAATCTCCCAAGCGATCCGTCTGTCAAATCTACCCACCCTACCATTACTCGAGTACTCGCAGCAGAACCTCGCCCAGCTGCGAGCTCGAGCATTCAAATCATGCGTTCGGTGTCCTCCAGTCCCTCCGTACCTCATCCGAAGCCACAGATGCAGGTACCTTCCAGATTCTCAACGGCTTCTCCCCATGCGCGTCTCGTGACACGACCAGTCCGCGCGACCCAACGGTCCGTGCCTCCCTCCGAGATGCGAGATGCGAGATCGGGATCGGATCGGGATCGGGTTCGGGATGATGCGGCGAGATCCTGCCTCGTCTCGACCTCCATCTAGTACGTAGCTCGTGTCCATCGGGTTTGTACGGCCGTCTCTTTTTCACACTACAATCTCGTGGCACGGCTTAAAATACCTCGCCGTGTCTACGCCTATGAGAGGGCTTGGTGGTCATGTACGTCATTTCAACTCTGCAGCGGCTGTTCTCGTGGGATGCGGGATAGATGACCCAAGGGGCATGTCTCGCTTAATGGGACGTTCACCCACCTACGGATCTCGAAGCGAAGGGGGGTTCGATCGAGGGGGGTTTGCGGAAGCGATTTTTGCGGTAGCGAGGATGGGTGGTTTGGCCGTGGAGGTACAGCACATGCAAAGGGAATCGCGGGTTATCGAGAGGGGAGATGGGGGGAGATTCGAGGGAGACGAGATTCGTTCCGTGGTGGGCTGGCGGTTGGTTTCGAGCTGAGATGAGAGGCCTCGAGGGGCTGGGGAGATGGACCTGGAGGTGGGACGCAGGGATATGATGGCTTCATGGCGATGGACATCACGGGGGGATGGATGCCTCGTTGAAAGTTCAACGCGCAATACATATCTCCGTCCCATCCACCGCACAGCTCGCTCGTTCCCCCGGGCGGCCGCCGTGCGTGATCTCGGCGCATCGAAGCCACCGCCGCTGGAGCTCGCGAGTCGGCGTCGTCGTGACCCGCGTCTTTCCTCCCGCCTGGAGTCCCGTTCCCCACGTCGACACGATGGGCATTGTAGCGGGAGCATTTCTCCCGCCGCTGCCGGGCGCGAGGCCCAAATGCGATTCGCGGTTCCGCGGGCGGCGAGACGAGGACGTGGCGACTCGTCGCTCCGCCATCCAACAGGATGTTTTTCTCCTGCGGCGGTTTCGCGGTCCGCGTCTCTGCCGGCGAGGCTCCTCCATGGCTGCGATTCCCTTTCTCGGAGTCGGGGTTGATGTCGCTGAGGCTCCCGTGCATGATCGCGCGACACAAGGCGACGCGTGACTCCGGCCTTTGGTTGTTCGATCACAGCGTGGCTCTTGTCGGTGCGGCGCGTTGGCGGGTTCGATGTCGGATTCCAGGTGGTGGGGAGTGGATGGAGAGGGGGTTCTCGTGCTCGTCGCGTTGGGAGTGACGGTCGGCGGCGGCAGACGCAGGGGTGGTGCTTTAAGCGCAAAAGGGGGGCCGCTCGCTTAGGAGGGAGAGGGTGGCTTCCCCGTTTCCTACGGCGTCGGTGGGTTTGTCGAGAGTTGAGGCTCCCATGGTTTCCTCTGTCGTCCTGGGAGTTTTGGTGCTGGTGTCTGGCTTGCATGATGGCGTATACGCGGTGCTGGGAGGGGAGTGAAGCGTGATGGGCCGGGCGACGTAGGGGAGACACGAGAGAAAATCCCCGTTGAGGTAGGGGAGGGAAGCGAGGGGGTTATATGGAGGGGGATGGTTTATCGATGGTTCGAAACCCCCGGCTGGGGTCGGAGGAAGTTGGAGCACATGCGGGGCGTACAAAACGAATCGCGATCCAACGCCTCGTTCAAGTTCTTCAAAGTAACGCATGGTATCAGCCTCCTCTTCCTCCTGAGTGAAATGTGCGGAGGTAGACAGACCATGGAGTAAAGGATCCGCGGCATGGCTCGGGTGATTGCACAGTAGCAGGAGGCAGGTGAATACTGGCGCCCGGGCGAGGGGGCGCGAATACGGAGTCGGTTGGGGGTGGGATTCAGAGAATCAGAGTTGCGAGATTATACTCTCCTCGAGGGTCTATTCAAGAGGTTGGAAGGTGGATAAGCACCGTGGGGATTAAGTGAGCCTCGGTGTAGTTGCGAGGGGTACGTAGTATCAATACTTGGATTCCAGTGGATGCCCACGCTTTTGGCGCTAAAGTCACGGAAACTCCCCGCCTACAATGAATGTCCTCAACCCGGAAGCCCTTGTGAGGGGAAGATATATGGCTCGTGCAACTCTTGGATTCCGATTTGCAGCGTGCGATGCCTGCGGGTCGATCGATATGCCACCAAGTCCACCACCCCGTCAATTCCCTACCAGAGGGACCACTCCCTGCGTATCTAATGCTACTTCCTTTTCCTAATAGTAGCCAGCACCCTCCCTACGCTGCAGCTCCCTCACAAACTCCTGCATCGCCTCCCGGATCTTCCACTCGTTCTCCAAGAATTTCACCACCGCCTCGTCCGTAGTCTCGCCCTCGCCCATCGCACCCAGCGCCGCTGCCATCTCCCCCTCCAAGACACGGTACGCGGCATCGTTCCAGAACCAGGCCGGCAGAACGGCATCCCAACGGCGCTGGTCGTCGGCCTTGCGCGCGGCCGCAAGCTGGGAGGCCTCGACGGCGGTGGAGGACCGGTCGAGGCGGTTGCCGGCGTCTTTGCTGGCGCGGGAGGCCATGAGGGACGCGTGCGTGGCTTCGACTGCGGACGCCCACGAGACGGAGTGGGCAGTGCGGTGGAGGAGTTTGTACGGCGTGAAGAGGGTTGCGAGGGTCGGAGGATGGCCGACGATAGGAGATGGCGCGTCGATGCGAGCTTGCGCTGCGTTCGTGGCCAGGTCCTCGTTCGACGAAGCGAAGCGGACTGCGGCGTCGTGTGCGTGGCTGCGTCCCTTGTCCTCGCTCCATGCCATGGAGACTGGCTCGTCTCGTCCTGCCCGTTGCTCTGGGGGGGGAGCTGATCGTCGGGACTTGTTTTCGGCTGGGGGAGTGGCGGTAGATGCGCTTGCGCCCAAGGGCAATGGGTCGAGTAGCTTAAGATCCTCTGCGTCGCAAGGCGGGAAAGGGGTTCCCGCAGGGCGAGGCGGCAATGGGGATGGCGAGGACTCTTCTTCTCGTCCGACCGTGGAAGCGCTCGAGGGGCCTCGGTTGGAGCTGTTAATGTTGTCTCTGAGTGACAATCGTACTTTTGATATCAGCTCGGACAACTGGGCCATTCGATCGCGAAACGTGGGGGCTGTGGGAGGTGTCCGAAGACTGTCGAGGCCATCCAGACGAAACTTCTCCTGTGCATCCATGTCTGAAGGGCAACCGCTTCGAGGGCGCTTGGGAGTAGCATTAGGCGGTGATTGTTTTAATGCCAACATCTCATCTGTTTGGGCCACTCCATCGTACATCTCGGCGCCCGGGAGAAGTGCAACGATGGCGAGGCGGCCATCTGGAGTACGCTCATATCGATGTGCCTTGACGCCTGAAACGTATCCGATGAGAGAGCCTAGGAGATCAACTGGCTGTGCATCCAAATTGGACTTGGTGAGAGTAGTTCGGGTGGGATGGCTGCGAGGAGAGTTGACATGCGAAATGCTGTCGTCCAATTCGGACATCGAAGGGAGTTTGATAGAGCGGGTACCATTGTGTTGAGAGTGCTCGTAGCCAGACGCAAGACCGCTTCGGGAGTAAGCCTCCGGAGGCAGTTGAGCACGAGGGAAAGGCAAGTTTGGAGCTGAGGCTAGCTTAACGTATCGGGCGATGGTGAGGTCCATTCCGCAAGAGTGAGTCTTAGAGCTTCCCTCATTGTTCAGGCAGTCGTGGTAGTGGACTTTTCCATCGAGGTCTACTCTGCGACAGAAGAGCAATGGTATCTCTGGTGAATAGCTGTTAGACCTACCCAAGGATCCATTCATGGCCAATTCGATAGTTCGGTCCGTGGGAGGAATCCGATGACGAGTTGGTAAGTGCATCCCAAGTGACTCTGGACGTTCGGGTAAGGGTGGGTGGGTTGTAATGCCATTGATTGAATGGGCACGAGCCGGGAAGAGGCATGGTCTGGAAATGGGGGGTTAGCTTCTGCCTATCCATGGAAGTTTCGGGAGAGGAGCGAGACTAGTGAGTTGAGTTGGGCACAGTTTAATGTTATATCAGTAGGGATAGAGTGGAGGAGATAAAGCATAATGAGTAGGAATCGGAATGGGATGTACAGTAGAGAAAGGCCAAGACGACTTACGCAACTGGAGCATCAATGCCCGTCTCCATCCAAGGGGGCACGAGATTGCCGAGATCAATACCGCCTTTGAAGAGCCGACCATCATCTAGCTGGACACCCGGGCCTTCATAAACATCTCTGAAGACATAGACCTCCTTGAAGCCCTTGGAAGTCTCAACGTATGAGGCAGGATGGCTGATCTCATTCGCGAAATGATCCTCGCAGAGCTCTTTGCACAGCGAGACCAACAAAGCCTCCAAGTCCTCGTCTGTTGCGTCTCCGACGATGGGATCTCCCAGGAGCTGAACACAGCCCTTGAAGACACGGCCGTCGGCAAGCTGGACAGCTGGGCCGGTATAAGTGGGAACGCGGACGGAGATGGGTTGGAAACCATCGTGGGTCCTGCAGCACGTTGGGGGGCGGATGGAGAGGGGGCTCGAGAGATCGTGGGATTTGGCGAGCGCCTCGAATAGGGTCTTGATATCAGGGGTAGCAGAAGCCTGGGGGTGTGGATGGTCGTCCATGTTGTCGACGGGTGTCGATGTATCAGGACGATGTATCAGGACGATGTATCAGGTCAAAGTCTTGAAAATAAAGACGATGAGGGCTGGCTGGAGAAGCTTCCGCTCTCAGTTATAGGAAAAAGATTGATTGTGGATCATCCGGCTTAAGTGAATTAACAGCAAGTGCTAAACTATTCTAAGCCACAAGTGGTTAGAATACGATTCACTCTGTCCTAAACGCGAATATCAACACGCCGATTGGAAACAATGGGCTTTGCACAATGGATTTGAGACAAGTGAGACAAGTGAAAGGGAACAGACAAAACATGAATTAGACAGTAAAAGGCACACTCAGCCTCTTGAACTTATAAGACCCCCAGTCGTCTCAGGCGGTGCCATTGCGTTGGGTCACACCATTGCCATCGCGAATCATCATGCCCACTTACAGCGATCTATGCCTAGAACTCTACTCCTCCGAGTGGCATCGCCCCCGCCGCCGCCCTCCCGCTACCTCGACCCCAAATCCCACCACCACCAGCAGCACCAGCAGCCCAGAGCGGCCAAAGCTCACCGTCAACACCAACTTCCCCTCGCCCTCTATCAAATCCAAGCTCTCACTCTTCCCTGACGCGAGGCCCCCGAAGTGCTGGTGTTGCAAGGACTCGCAGCCATTCTCCTGCGAGGAGTGCGCGTGGAAGCCACGCCGATGCCCCTTCTGTAAACTCCACCCCCGACTCTGCGCCTACCGCAGCTGGGAGGAGGCCTCAGCCGCCGGCCGCACGTGTGTCAAGTGCGTCTATGTGCTCCCCAAGGCCGCGGCAGCGCGTGCGCCGAAAGAGGCCCCCGGCGCCTGCTGGCTTCCTACGTAGGAGGCATGGATTGGATCTCGGCACTCCCCTTCGCTGCGGATGCGGACGGCGCGCTTGGCCGTTCGGTCATGGGTAGGGACGCGGGGGGTTCGATGGTGGGAAGAGAGAGGAGCTGGCCTAGGAGAGCGCAATGGATCGGAATTGAAAGGACGGCTCGCCTGCCTCGTCCACTGCTTAACGCCGGCAAAAACAAATGCGGTGCATTTCCCTCGAAGTACCAAGTCGGATTGTATTATCTTGAGTGTGGTGAATTGAGATTGCTTAGCTCAATCCCCTCGTGGCCCTGTGGCCGATGTGAAGAATAGCCAGAAGCATCGTAGAGACACTTCAAAGAGGAAGGTCGCTTATATTCTCTTTGTTCGTAGTGGCTGTAGAAGATAGCCAGTGGGCCCTAGAATTCTTGTTTCCTAGAGTCTATCTAATACCAGTTAACCTTAGGCGTAGGACAGGCCATGGAGGCCAATACACACCATGCGACCTGATAGAAGGCACCCCCCTTAGAGCATTCCAAGCACGTGACCCCAATTTCATAACTTCTCCGCCCCCCCCTTTCGCCTAATCCATAAGCTCTCCGCCCTCGCGAATACCTCCCCCTCCCCGCCCATCACCTCGGCGGCCATATCATACTTCCTCCCCCTCACCTCCTGAACCCTCGCCACTACCAGCACGGTCCCCGGCGTCGGTATCCTCCTCAAATACCTCACGTTCAGCGTCCCTGTCACGGCCACACCGCTGAGCGGCATCGCATCCCCATCTTTCTTAATCGTCAGAAGCGTCCCCATCACATCGTCCATAAGTGTCGCGATCATGCCGCCGTGGAGCACGCGAGGACCGCCGTTCAAGTCCGGGCCGAGGGTGAAGAGCGTGCAGACCGAGGCGATGGAGGGGGATGAGGGGGTGGGCTTGGGGTGGAAGGAGAGGCATCGTGGGATCGTGGTCGGGGAACGGAGGGTGAGGGCGAGGAGGGAGTCTTCGGTGTTGGGTTTTGGTTGGCGAGAAAAGGTTGGGGTTATGACTATGTTGGGGTCTTTGAGGAGAGCGGAGCACCACGGGATGGAGTGAAAGTGCGCGAGGTCTGCTTCTTCCATGGCTTCAATGAGAAATGCTGTAGGTTGATGTTTCACAAATTGTAATAAGAGAAGCGACGTCGTGGTTGACATGCATGATTACATAAGCGGCCAATCTAACAGCTGTGGACAGGGTTATGCGTAGGGAAAGAATATTATTAGACCTTTGAGTTGGGGTTGTGTCAAATCAGCCGGCAAGGGGTACGTAACCTTAACGAAGCGCACGTTGAAGGAAGAAGTTTGGCAGAGTTTGGGTTGCTAAGGTTACGTGAGCTCATAATGCTATTTCCTTGTAGACACCTTGCTGACAAGTACGATATTTATAACATGACTCAAAAGTGGAAATGAAACGCCTGTAACGCAGAGATGACACTCGCATCGAAACAGGTTCTCTGTACGCCAAAGTCTACTTGCCTAAACCGACTCATATATATCGATCAATCAATCCCAAATATTAAACGCACTAACCTTACCAATATGAATGCAAATAATACACAACATGTACGGCTTCGTTCACTTTATGCCAGGCACCGTTTCTCAACGGCGGCACGAGCGTTTTGATCTCCTGGGTGTGTTCCAGCATGAACCATCTAGGGAATGCTTTGGTGCCTTGATGTGGCGAGAAATCATCTTTGGTGCTGGCGGCGGAGGTGTGGTGGGTTTAGGCCGCAGAATTTTATAATGCTGTCTGGGATTGAACTTCCAGATGAACTTTGGTAAATTAGCATTTCCTTTCGGTGCAGTCTCCTTTCCGGGAGGGGGCTCAGGAGCAATCTACATACCTTGTATCGTCTTCGTCGTAGTCTATATTACTACGATCTATAGCTTGAATAACTCCGGCATCAGCATCATCGTCATTACTCTCTTCTTTGATAGGTCTTTCTGCGGAGTCTCTAGGAGAGTTACTAGCTATGCTAGGTCCAAAGGGATTGAAATTGGGCCGGCTTTCTGAACCATTCTCAAGTTTGATTGAGGTTTCTGGCGGAGGACTTGCGACGTAGTCCAACTCCCGGTCAGTGAATTCTAGATTAGGTGGCAGCATGGGGTATCTTATGCCGAGGAAGCTTGTCATTGCTCGAGGATCTTCCGGATCTTCCATGTCCCCATGAAGGTTCATATCTCTAAGCTACTTTTAATACACAAGACCATTATATTAAATGGGATTGACTTACTCCCAAACTTGAATGTACGCTCCTGCATTGTTTGGTCGATCGTCATTAGCAATGAGCAAGTCCACCCTCTCAACCCTGTTCCATCTATGCGCGCCCCATATCGGATGGTTGAAGAAATCGATGATAGCACACATGGTAACGACTGCATCATCAAAAGGTGTGAAGCTGCCGCTATCGTATTGACATTGAGGTATGGCGACACGAATCTTAGCCATTCGCTTTTTGATACACAACAAGTGATAGCGTTTTAGTGTTAAGAAGATACTGGAATACTTTCTTTGGTTTCGCATTTGGAAAACTTCTTTATTTCCGATTTTAGTGTCTTCAGAAGCCGTTGGATCAACGTATTTTGGAAACCGAACGCTCATGATCCAATCACATAATTTTCGTTCGCCTGCCAATCCTACTCGGGGTTTCCGTCCTTTCATATCAAAGCTTTGCGTATGCTTGATAGCATTATAGTAGTTGGACATGGGACTATGACCGTCATGTGTATCCGAAATGGTGGCTGGAAGGCTCCCAAGGTCATCGGGCGCATAGCGATTTTGGAGGTTTCTCATCAGACCTTCTCCTGCAGCTTCGAAGATCCGAACTGGAAGGCTCGTCTGAGGACCAAACATGCCATTGGGTGAGGGATTGACAATGACTTCAGTCCTATGGGAGGTAATATCCCCTCTGACTACCCGAAGCTTTCCATGTAGGCCGACACACAAAACCTTTCCCTGCTGTAGTGGACGGCTTATAGGTATGCGTGCTGAGGATGGCCCCGGCAGAGGATAACGCTCATCGAGCATTTTAATGTAATCATCTTCCCTCGTATCCACATCGGACTGGGTTCGGGTACAACTTCTGTCATTCGTGCAGAGATAACGACTGGCAATTGGGAAATGGAAAACAAGGCGTGATTACAATGCAGATATAAATAATCGAACAGGGCTTTGTGCCTACACAACGCCCGGTTCTCTTTGCTTGATACCATTCTTCGAGGATCTAAGCATAAGAACACATAACTTCGAGATTGGTCTTGATTACGAGGCAAACCGAGGTGTGTATAAGCATGAGATGCTTTCCTTGTTGATGTGCTAGAAGATGGCAACCTCCTTATCATGAATCCTGACAAGTGCTTTGGTACAGTACTTTATGAGGTGAGGCAACAATGCGGCTGACCAACACGGACGCTTCAATTGGCACAGTCACATGACATCGGAAAAACATGGCATTGCAAGGCTCATTCTCCGATACGGAGTAGCTTCCATCCAAAAAGTTGCGATTCATCCTCTTTCCCGAAATCTCAACCTCGACCACTTCACATTGTGGGCTTATAATACATCATGGCGGCGGTTGCGACAAGATTCCGGTGTATCGATGCATCTCGTATGCTGAAAATCCCACGAACGCTAATTCCATCAACATCAACATCCTCAAGGGGATTCGCTACCGAAGCTTCACTCCCAGAAACCCAAAAAGCGACCCCGAAAAGACGTCCAACATACTTTAAAGACAGTACAACTGCGATCCCTTCGTTTTCCGAGTATGTTGGTGTCCAAGACCAGCCTCTATCCACGGAAGATGCTCTCGAATTGAGGACGGCAATGGTGGGACCGCCCGGGAGACAGAAGCAGATTACCAGACTGCCCGAATGGTTGAAAACGCCTATACCGAACGATTCGAATTATAAAAAGATCAAGAAGGATCTGCGAGGATTGAACCTCCATACTGTCTGTGAGGAAGCGAGATGCCCGAATATCTCGGATTGCTGGGGTGGAAGTGACAAGAGTGCCGCGACGGCAACCATTATGTTGATGGGCGATACATGCACGAGAGGATGTCGATTCTGCAGCGTAAAGACTTCAAAGGCGCCCCCACCACTCGATCCACACGAGCCAGAACATACAGCCGAAGCATTGTCGAGGTGGGGACTAGGCTATGTTGTCTTGACATCTGTAGACCGAGACGATCTTGTGGACGGAGGGGCTCGACACTTCACCGAGACGATTATGAAAATCAAACAAAAGAAGCCATCGATGCTTGTAGAAGCCCTTACTGGTGATTACGCAGGAGATCTTGAAATGGTCAGTATGGTTGCCAGGAGTGGGCTAGATGTGTATGCGCACAACATGGAGACTACGGAAGGGCTCACTCCATACGTCAGAGATCGGAGAGCGAAGTACAGACAGAGTTTGAAGGTCCTGGAAGCTGCTAAGAAGGCCGTGCCGACTCTGATCACGAAGACGAGCATAATGCTAGGTCTTGGCGAGACGGAGGAAGAACTACGGCAGACATTGAAAGGTGCGTGTCAATATGCAGATTGCAAATTGGATGGCTGCTAACTTGGTTTAGATCTGCGTGCGGTTGATGTTGACGTAGTAACATTTGGTCAATACATGCGCCCAACAAAACGGCATATGAAAGTTGAAGAATATGTCACACCCGAGAAGTTCGACATGTGGCGCGACCAAGCCCTGGAACTGGGATTCTTATACTGCGCAAGTGGACCGCTTGTGAGAAGCTCGTACAAGGCTGGCGAAGCTTTCATTGAGAATGTGTTGAAGAAAAGGAAGGGTGTCACAATCCTTACGGATGAAGCTACCGGGATGCAGAAGGCTGTGGTATAAAAGAGCTGAATTCTTGTTTTGCATTTCAAGATAAGCAAATAGGGTGGGTATAGAGGCTAGACATATTCGATTGGCGTTCTGGATGGGATTGGTGTGACCATACGGCACGTATTGAAGGATGTCACGATATTGAGAACCGAAATGGAAAGCGTGCGATATATATTATACGACATGAAAGTGGAATCATGTTCTTCGACTGGCTGGATCGTTGAGAATCATTCACAGGCTCACGTATGGCCACCGCGGATGTTATAGTCGAAGCATACTTTTTTGATTGTCCATGACCAACTATTGCCTCGAACTCACTCGGTTACAAAATGCAAACACCTGGAAATCATTCCTCAATCATGGCAGCTGAACCCTTGTTCTTCCAATCGGCGCTGAGACTCGTGGACCCCAGGGCTGTTAAAGACATAGAGTTACGTCTACTGGAACCCGACTTCCGATGACCGTTCTTTGCAAGATTGTTGTCATAATCTTGCTTCATGGCTTGCAAGGCCTCTTCACGCTTTTTCACCGCTTCCTTACCCTCAACAACCAACGAAGCGGTTTCGGGTAGTCCAAGGCCTGGAAAGATGCAGATATCCCGCTCGACATTCTCCGGGGACCCTTCGGAAGTGGATTGGGCGGTAATACGTGGAAAGCGGATAATTATGTCCGCTTCTCTTGCTGCTGCAATGACATCCTCAGGTATTGGGAAGTCGTCCCTATCTTGTGTCCACCATTCGCCTACTTCATCGATATCGAGGAAATCGTGGACGGTGAATTCAAGACTATCGGTTTGGGCGAAGTTCCAGATTGCAGCTGCCGCGTCCACGACACGAGTTAGCGCCTCTCGTAAGCTATGTTCCTGTGACTTGGCAACAAGAGGAGAGAGAATTTCTAGGATCCTCTTGACGATCGTAGGGAGGGGACCGTCTTTGAGAATCGATGGCTCTACAGCCCGGTTTTCTAGGTCGATGGCTTGTATCCCCTGCATCGTTAGAGCACGCCAAAGGTGTACCTTTTCATGATTTTGAGACACATTGACACTCCTCTTGAGTTTTTGATAGACGCGATCTAAGAGAAGCCCAAAGCTGGGCGTGAGATAGGTTGAATCGGATCCTAGAGGTTGCCACACGGTAGTGAGGATGAAATTGGAAATGATGCGCTGCGCGTGTACAACGCGAAGTTGTTTGGCGACTTCGCCATTGATGGGTGGAATCGATAGAAAGCAGCAGTCTCTTTTGCAAAGCTCTTGATATGCATCGTGTTCCTTAAGCAATGTCAACAAGTAGACGATGCGTTCAAGGCCGGGGACCTTACCAGATCACCGCGCCAAGTTGCAAAGTACTCTTCGCAAATATCCGCGACGCTAGAGACGATCTCTGTGAACCCTTTTTGACTGTTGAATGTTAGCCTCACCAATTTCAATCGAAGTGGCTTCGTGCTTACTAAAACGCTTCTCCTCGTCCTTCCAAAGCAAAGTCTCGACGGATTTTCGTAAGCTTGTCATGCAGGCTTTCGTTCTCGTCCTCGAGGGAACGCTTCAATCTCGCCTGGTCTTTCTTTGCCTTTTTCATCTTCTCCAGTTCCGACTTGTGCTTGTCCATCTCGCCATGAACCGCAGAGAGCTCCTTCGTTAACCCGAGCTTCTCAAGCGCCAACCCCTTCTTCTCGGATACCAAGATCTCCCCTCGCTGGGCAAATTCTTGCTTGGCCCTCTTAATCTCTTCTTCTGCCGACTTCTGGACCTCCCCAGTCATCTTCTCCAGGGCCTTCTCTTGCTCGATTCTGACTTGCTCATTTTCAACCTCCGTCCGTTTCTTCTGTTTCTTCTTCTCGCTCTCGAACCTTTTCCTTTCTTCATCCACCAATGCCCTAGCTCTTTCGATTTCCTCAAGCTCCTTTGAATACTTCGCCTTTTCTTCTTGGATGGTATCGTTCAGCGTGCTAACCGTGTGTTTGAATCTCAATATTTCTTCATCCTTGGCTTGGGCTTCAGACTTCATGTGACTAAGAGTCTCCTTGATGGTATGATGTTTCTCGAGATCTTTTGCGTTGGATTTGCACATTCTGGAAAACTTCTGCATCTCATTCTGGTACCTGCTTGTAGCACTTGCCATGCTTCTGGCGCCAGCTGCAAGCGCTGCTGTTCCATGTGGCACTTCCTCAGGGTCGTTCGCTTCAGGAAGCGAGAGTGCCGTGGACCCCGGAGGTTGGAGAATGACTCCATTGATGAGCCCTTCATCGTTATCGTTGATTGGTGATGCGCTGTAGAGGTCGTGTTCCTCCATAGGACTATTGGCGATCTTCTTATTATTTCTGCCCATGTTTAATGAGCGTGTCTAATCGCGAAACTAGAATGAGTTTATGTTCTTTTATTTACATGAAAGAAAGGCCGAGGAAAATTATGGAACATACCACAAAGGCTCTTCTTTCGGCAGGAGATCCAGATCGTAATGTCGAGTCACTCTCAGAAATCGGGAACGACAAGCGTTTCCAAGTGATGCTGCATATACCCTGCGACTTGGATCTGAGATGAGACGATTTGCGATTGAATATTCCTCCCATGAGCGTTTGTAAATTTCGATGGGGTCTCAAGCAAAAATCGCTGTGGGGATAACTCTACATATCAAGCAGCTTATATTTCGTGACTGGAATCACTGCGTGATACGGCACAATGGTCCCCAGTTGATGACCGGGAACTCGAAGCGCACCCTAACCTCTGTCTCAAGTAAAGAACCAACGGACAAGTGCATCATTGACCAAGACCTCCAGGCTTCTCTTCTTCCAGAGCCAGAGCCAATCCAAATCGCCATTATCACGCCACGCGCACCTCTTCGGAATTTATGACGAACCAGTTGATCTTCTAGATACTGAGCAGAACAAATCACTTCCAAACGTTCCCCTCTCTGAGGGCCGAGTTTTCGTAAGACGGCTTCCCGCACACAGAACAAAGACATTGTTGCCCCCCTTCCCTCGAAAGTCCCCCACAAATTCGCGAAAATTGGTTCTCTGTTTGCATTTTTACCTCTTCCAGATACATGCAAGACGCTCCCTCGCTTCATGTTGGCTCCTGCAAGACGGGTAGAGACATTGATTCGACTGCTCTGAGCTACGGCGAGGGCTAGAACAAACAAACTTGCTCCTACCGATGACTGGACAATGGCGTCGTGAAGTTATGCATAGATCCATGGTGGGGCGTGGGCTGGATGTCTTGTATTGGACAGGTAAAAGTTGCTGCTCTGTAATGAGGCGCTTTAGAATCGACTTGCCGTGGTTGACTACTTAATTTCCTAATCTGAAGCATTAGTCGTGAAATAGAAATAAGGCACTGATTGAAGAAGATGGAGTAACGAGTCGTTAAGGCTATGAGTATGTGGCGGCTTTGTCACTGGGAAAATTTCGTTCACGTGAGAAACCACGAAGTCAGACACGAAGCAAGATCGAAATGAAGCCGCTGAGTAAGATCCGGAGAAAGTAGTTCAAATTATTCGACACGATGCCTATAGCTTATGGTGTCGTCTCTTCTGCCGGCTAGCAAGTATGCACATCCACATACCGCAACCTTTTTACAGAAGTATGTCTGCATCATCACAAACCGCTCGGAGTATCAAACATGATACACTCCAGCCAAATTCCAGAACGCCATATATCCCGTCTCAAGCTTGTGTAGCGAGTGTGTTTTCCGAATCTCCCAACGCCGTGAAAATGCCTATATCCATGACTTCAAAGACATTACAACCCCCCCCTATCCGGATCTCCGCTTACGTTGTCAAAAACCCCGTCACACAACTATCCCCCTCAGCCTGCGCACTCTGCACCCCCACGCTCCCCTTGAAAAAACAGACTGCGTTCTTACTCGGCGTCGTGACACTAAATATGTACCACGTCGCCGCGACACACTTCTCCATACTTGCGCAGGCATTCAGACACCCGTCCAGCGTCGAGAAGGCCTGTTGCCCAATGACGATATTCTGGTCGGGTGAGACGCCGACGGTGTCTTTGTAGCAGGCGCGGATGAATCGTTTGCCCGACGTGGTGGAATTCCATGCTTGGGACGTCATGATGGCCGGGCAGCCGGCGATGTCGAGGATGGATGTGCCTGCTGAGGTGGAGGGGGAGGGGGAGGAGATGGTTACGGCCGCCGAGGAGGGACTGAGGGGGTGTTAGAGCTGTGGTGAAGCTTCAAGACGCTTGTTCTAGACATATGTACAGTACATACCAGAGTCTATTCTTCTCCTTCACAAGTAAGGCGCCGCCAACACCACCACCAATCCCACCCCCTATCAGAAATGCAACGAAAGCGACGATGAGTGTGGTGAGAATTCCCAAACTCCTCCTCCTCTCAAATGACGACTTTTCCTCGCCGAGATATGTGCTTGCGGGCGGTTTTGGTGAGGCTGTTGTTGGTGTTGCTGGCGTTGCTGGCGTCGATGGGAGTGGTAACGGAGGAGGTGGAAAATTTCGAGATTCTGTTTCAACCGGATCGATTTGTAGAGTCCCGGTCTGTCTTTTAAATCTCTCCTGATATGTCACGAAGATAGATTCAACGTCATCAATTTCCGGCGTCACGACTTCTGGTGCGTCGCTAAAATTCCGTACTGGCCGACTCATCTCGGCGTTTCTTTGGTGAGCGTCCACATGGACATTAGATCTTACGTCGACGATAATAACAGAATTACGAGAGGACGAGCATATATCCTTCAAGTGCCCCAGAACTGGGCAGCATCAGAGCGAAGATCAGCGAGAAGAAAGAGAAAAGCATGAATACCACCCGGGCAACGCCATGTTCAAGTACTGTACGTTCCGGCCACTGCTCATTGCCAGCAACTCGATGGGATGAATAAATGCATGCAACGATCTCGCTTGGGGGCGCAGTTGAGCCCTTTCGATATTTTGGATTCCAGATTAGGGCGCGGCCCCTGCGGTGCTTAACCGCGATATCTTTATCACCCATTCACAGCCCTCGGAGAGCAATGTTTTCCGGGGTGATGGTTTGCTGTGCCGTACCTGCTTCTTCTTCCACATGAATTTTGTGGATGGGTGATGTGGTACGAGCAGCGGGGAAGCAATCGTGGAAAAGAAAGCTTCGAGAGACGAGAGCACAAGAACGACAAGAACAAGAATAAGAATAAGGATAAGAATAAGAATAAGAACAAGAACAAGAACAAATCATTGCCAGCTCCAACAATGGGGGGGCTGTCACGGATGTGAACTTGGAAATGACAGCATAACCAAACAACGGCACAACACCAACATCATGTGAGCACTTGCTCTTCCCCTTTCCCTCATCTTGGAGTCGATTCCTCAATCAAGCGGTGCGGAAGACAAGGGGAGACGAAGAAAAATTGCTTGTACTCCGTATCGGCGCTTACTGTACGAGTACGAAGGTACTTCTTCCCCTCGGCCCGCCGCCAATATTCACAGCGGCGGAGGCTGAGTCGACACGTGACCCCATTTTGCACAGCATTTTCCATTATTAGAAGCATTGGTCATGAAAAATCGGTGTGAGACACAAATAAGTATACTAATGAAGAGGCAATAGTGTGACGCTAATCATGGTGCCATGGTGGTGGTGGTGGTCGTGAATAGAAGATGGCTGGGAATTTCCCCCCTCAGAGTTTTCCACACGTGGGGACGATAGTAACGGCTTTATGGTACAGGTTCATAGGACAGTGTAATGGCTTACTTGCAGCATGTCTAAGACTAGTAGTCCAGGTAACTGTTCTCAGGTGACTCGACATATCAAGTGCGGCTCTGCTAATAGCAAACAGAAACCACCTTTCAAGCACAGTGAATTGAATCACAATGCCAACGAAATACGACTTCTCCGGATTCTTCCTCAGCCGCGGAATGGGTTGACATCTGCTTTGCGAACCATGGCGATCCGCTGTGAAGTTTTCACCGCCACCTTGGACGACTCCCCGTCATATGATGCTCTCTCCTATACTTGGGGTCTCCCAACTTGTCCCCATTTTCCGATACTGCTCAATGGCCGAAAGTTTCTTGCTAGAGAGAACCTATGGCTGGCCTTGTATCAAATTCAGAACACAACTGGGCCAGTTGTCATCTGGATTGATGCGATATGTGTTGACCAGGAAAACGTCCCAGAGCGCGATCATCAAGTCAGGAAGATGAAAGCTATTTACGAGCAAGCAAGCCGCGTCGTGGTCTGGCTAGGTCCAAGCTGGCGCCAAAGCAAACGAGCCTTTAAACTCGCACATGAAGTTAACGATCACCGTGGCGAGCGTGATTGGATCACCCAGCGATTTCTACGTCCAGATATGCCAAGGTCCTTAAAGGCACTTGGAGATCTATTTTGCCGTGACTACTGGAACCGGATCTGGATCGTTCAAGAGCTCACTGTCGCGAGGCACATAGTCATAACTTGTGGCGGCGACTCTATAGAGGGAGATGTTCTTCTCCGTGTTCAAGAGCTGATCCTTGAGGAAGACTACACGAAAAATCTCTTCGGAATGACTATACCAGATGACCAATACACACAAAGTGCCCTCAAAGTCCGAGGACCGAGTGAAGTCCAAACTTGGCGGGATGATTCCCTCATTAAAGACCTTTCTCTATTCCACTGGGCGCTATATCACTTCCGTCGGCAATCAACCGACCCCAAAGATAAGCTATACGGGCTTGTCGGCCTGGCCAGTACTTCCAGAATCGAGATTGACTACTCTCTTTCAACTGCGGAGGTATACACGCGGTTCGCGAGAAATGAGATTCTCGCTTCGACAGAGTTGTGCATCGTCCCTCAGGTACGACCGCACTTGACGGCGCTTGACATTCCTTCTTGGGTGCCAGATTGGTCGCTCAAAAATACGAATCATTTTTTCCTACAGACGGTCCTCGAGACCAACTTCAATTTCACGGCCTCGGGTGAGACTAGATCGGAGATCACGTTCTCGACGGATGGAAAGGTTCTAGTCACGAAGGGTGTGACGATTGGCTCTGTACAAGCGTTCGGAACGCCTCCCGAAATGAACCAAGCTTTATATCTCGATATGGCAGCGGACATGTTCTACAAGAATTGGCAGTTGATGAGCACGCTATCCGGGGCCCAACAGCTTGACCAAGAAGCATTTGCACGAACACTCGTCTGCGGGAAAATCCTCGAAGATCGGATTGGGAACGAGACACTTTCTACCTTCTGTCAGAAGATGCTTGGAGGTTTCGCCGAGCTATTCATGGAGATGTATCCATCTCGTGTTCTTGACTCCATCCTCAGGGAACACGCCATGTCCATACACGCTAATCACCGTCAGGATGCGCAAGCAACCAACGTCCCTTACGACGCAGCGGCCGAGTCAATTGTCTGGAGATCCTGGGTCCAATTTTCGGTTGCAGTGACCTGGGACCGACGATTCTTCCTCAGTACTGAAGGCACTATGGGGGTGGCGCCAGAATCATCACTTGAAGGAGATGTCATTTGTATCCCTCTGGGCTGTCCGCATCCGATGATTCTACGACGAGACGATGATCATTATATTATTATTGGTGAGGCATTTGTCGATGGGTATATGTATGGAGAAGCTATGGAGCTACTGGAGAAGGGGAAGCTGGAATTGCGAGACTTCGAGTTGCATTGAATCACGGTATGGGAAATATGGCTTTTGGGAGTTTCAATCTCTCGGACTTAAATCTTCGTAAAGATCCCTTACGCCCACGTTTCCGTCTCGATCAGGTCGTGCTTCCCTGAATAGGTGTTTAGTATCATTCCTGTTCCTGTCATCCTCAGGATGGTCCCATAGCATCCACAAGTGCCTTATATATAACCATCTACCGGACCCGATTCAGACAGACAAAACAACCCGCGTCACCGTGTTAACAAGTCGAGGCCCATCCAACGAACAGTTGGCGGCCATCCGTCGCGAGTCGCACATATGAAGTGGTCAATTCTTTGACCTGATGCGGCTAGTATTTGTGACTAAGGTTGCTTACAACGACAAAGGCGGAAAGTGGGGTATATCAAGGGAAGGATGCTTAACCTTAAATGGTCATCCATGTAGGGTAGTAGCCCCTTTCGTTCGGAGTGTGGGTGGTGTGAATGCATTGCTGACTACACAATTTGTGATGATGAGGGGTTGTCGCTTGATCGGCTAATATATCCTCCTTTGTGTGATAATTTCAAAACAGGCCAACTACAGTACAGTGATGGCAGATATTGGTCTACGATCTTGACCGTGCTTACTAGAGAATTCAATCTCTTTCATTTTGGATTGGTGTTGGAGAACGGGACAGGTTGTAATAGAGAGTGCCAAAAGCATTTCCAGAGGACGTTCTCATCACTATTTTGCAGCTTCAGCATTCGTCTCATCTCAAAGCTCAATTCCGTTTTCCGTTTTACGAATCAAATTCAACTATACCTGCCACTCAATTAGGTGTATTCAATCAAATCACTTCTTAGGAAAAACTATTGCTAAAAATTTGCCTTGGAAATAGCTCCACACCACGCTGGGCGGGCTGAGAACCCTGGGGAACTTAGCAAGCATTCTTCACCTTCCCATCTTTCCTACACAAACTATCATAATACCTCCTATAAATCGGCCAGACAATCAACCCCACCACTATCGCATACAACGAATCAACAATCCCCCACCCTCTCTTCGGCGATGTCCCAACCATGTTCTCCCCCATAGGAGCGCCGCCTCTAAAGAATTTTCGCAAATCGCGAAATCACCCTTCTTGACGCCTGCAACAATCTGCGTTGCAACTTTCTCCGCCGTGGGGTATTTCTTTTTATGATCGGAGATGGATCCTTCGGTTCCTTCGATCTGTTTCGTGAGTTGTGGCTTCTTCTCTTGTTCTTGGAAGAAGGCGAAAGTGAGGAAATTGGAGGGGAATGCAATGTGGATTGTGTATGTTGAGGAGAGGCCTGAGTAGCGGAGACATTCCATACGCAGGACGTCGGCGAGAGCTCGGACGGCGGTTTTTGAAGCTGTAAGGGGGTTAGGGGGTCATAATTCAATACTATTGCCTGTGAATTTCACGCTGGGGGACACATACGTGTATATGCAGTATACCCCGGAATCGCAAAGAATGCAGCAGCGCTATTCACGAACACGATCTGGCGTAGCTGTGGGCTTGTTGGTTCTCCCATCTTCTTCGGATACCTGTCGTCTTCGGTCTAGATTTTCAACATAGCCTGTGCTGGATAGGCAAGTGAAGTAATTCTTCTTCACACAGCTTTCGAGGTCCGATGGCTGCGTTCCATTTAGAAATCCGCATTCATTCTGGGTCCCACCAGCAACGCAATACAAGATATCTGCTGGCCGAGGTTGAGATCTGAAGACAGTGTCGACCTGTCATTCCAGACAGCAGATGGCACGGGATTCTCATAGTGAGGCTAGCGGACTTGTGGAGTATCGGAGAGATCCAGTAATATGACATTGACTTCCTGCGTATCCTTCAGCCTTGAAGCAACTACGACTTTCTTAGCATCATCGAGTGCGCCTTGTCGACGAGCGAATATGGTAATGTTGGCGGCTGCGATATGGATTAGTTGGGCTACATATCAGGATTTCGGCGTAGAAAATCTACCTTGTGCTATAGAATCTTGGATATCTCTATTCCTAGGCCCCCTGAGCTCCCAGCAACGAGGATTGTCTGCAAGTATAGAAGTACTGGAGGAAAGTATGAATCTGTTTCCTAAGGAAATGCTACTTGCCTTACTGTTCGAATAGAATTTTCACATAATGAAATGAGCGACAAGACTATATGAAAAGAGAGCAAAAGTTGAGCTTTGCGATGTCACAGAGTCTATAGCTTCCTTTGATCGAGAAGCTTTAGACTTAAGGCGATATAATAGACTTAGATCTAAGAGCGAGTGCGTGCGGCGTAGTTAATCCTTACCGCAGGGCGACAGCCCCCGGCATCATACTAGTCATGGAAACTAGTCGTGGAACTCGATCCGCTCCGCGCATCTTTGTAGTTGTCTGCTAGCAGTAGGCTACTACACGTTAATCTTTGCATTTAGCTGAACTAATGTGCATCGTAAAATGTGGTTCGCGTTATACCACCTTCATCACCGAGTGAATTTTGATAAAACCGCACCTGGGTAAAAATTGTGTGTATGTCAAATCTGCCAAGGTGTCGGATACTACTAAAAAGGGGGGAGGAGTGTATCACGTGGGAGGTAGGGTTGGCTTTTCTCAGCCTGCCGTTTACGCTGGAGCTACACAGTCATTCGCTTACCTGCAGCTTTAAGATTTGAAAACAGTAGAAAAGAAATCAGCAATCGCCCAATGACAGAACTATACTACAAGAAAAATTTGCTTCGACAGGTCTCTCCTCGTACTATAGAATCAATCAATTCTCTCTCTCTTCACATCAATCAAAATACTCATTCCCAATTCAAACCTGCCTGAAGGGTCGACCTTTCATAGCAAATCGTGATTCGCAATTCTCGTCTTAATTTCGGTGAGGGAACTACTAACCCTTAATCTCTGACGCAGCGTGATATCCGAATCAGAAATATTTGGCCTCTAAGTAAAGGTCAAAGGCTCCCTTGCACCACTCGTGTTGTTCTACTCAAGTACGATTACTACCCTGGATATCTCTACTCTCTGTCAATGATGCGCGCATCAATCCGTCCGCTGCATGTCTTCCCAAAGCCTCGAGAGTCCCCATTCCGAGCATTTCAAGCACACTAACATCAAAGCCAAAAGTCCGTTTCCACCAAGCACGAAGCTCAACTCTAACGAGAGAGTACATGCCTAAATAGACGAGAGACAAGGATATATTCAAGTCCTCCTCAGGCTTCAAGAGAAACGCGAATAGCCTCTTGCCAATCTCACTGGCAAAGAATGTCGCGGCTCCATCTGTTTTGAGAAGAGAGAAACATCTGCCTTGGCGCCGGCAATATATGTTTTGAGACATGCGTTTGATGTCATTGAATCGGCCGTAGCACCACCATTGTTATGATATATGGCCATGCGGCGGTCTCGTCTCGAAACACTTCGATTGGTAGGGCTATCAAGTGGAACAGTTGAGCCCAGTCCAAGAACGAAGTTGTTGTAGTCGACAAACTGGGAGCTCCGAGATCTGCATTCTTTGTTCTTAGTTGGTTTTCTAGTCATAGCAACTAGCAATCCGTCCAGGACTTCCTGTTCTTTGAGTGCCATGAATCCTGTGGAGGTCATCTTTTGAAGGAGCTCCCGATCTTGAGAGATAAAACCAACGTCACCAACAGCACCAATATCGATTGTGGATGCAGGTAAACCAAGGTTGACTCGATATTGAATGAAGGAATCTAGGAAGGTGTTTGCGCTCGCATAATTGGCTTGACCAGGCTGCCCAATTATACCCGAGAGAGAGCTGAAGAGGACAAAGAAATCGAGGTCCAACTCTGCAGATATGCTCGCATTGTTAAGGTTCCAAGTGCCGTGGACCTTCGGTCGAGTAGCTGTATTCCACTGCTCTGGCGTCATTTTCGAGAAACCTTCGTCGTTCAAAACCATTGACATTTGTAAAATTCCTTTGATAGGCTGCTTGGCTTCACCAAAGGCTCTGGTCACATCTTCAAGGTCTGTGACTCTACCCCTGATGATTTAAACTTGGCACTTCATGCTTTCGAGCTCATGAATGAATTGCGCGTCATTCGGGCCCGAACCGCATTTCGAGACAGATATATCAAATTCCGGCTCCATTATGATCATCCACGTGGATATTGCTCGACCTAATCCTCCGAGGCCGCCAACAAGCAGGTAACAAGCAGAACCAGATAGATCCAAAGATTCTGGTCGGTCTAGAACTACCGCATCGTATTCAGCTTGTTTTCCCGGTTGGTGTATCGAAAGGCAAATCCTGCCAATGTGTTGACCAGGCTGCATGTGCCTAAATGCATCATACGATGAGACTGCATCGAAAGCTTTCACGGGGCGAATAGGAGAGATTCGTCCACTCTGGAAGTGATCTATGATCTGCATATAATACCTAGAAGAAGATTGATTAGTATCTCGATATCCTCACTTGTAGACATAACTTACTTATGTACTAGAGCAGGCGTCTGGCGGAAAGCATCTGCATCAACACAACAATAACTGCGATTAGCGAGGAAGTTATTCATATCGAGTTTGCCAAATCCGATAAGGTCTCTTTTTCCAATCTCGACCATTTTACCAAACGGTGCTAGACAGTTCCAAGTAGCATGCAAAAGCTCGCCAGACAAGAAATTCAGCACTATGTCAACGCCATTCCTTGAGCTCAGATGGATTTTCGTGCTCAAAGGGAGATCAAAGCACTACCTCTCGATCGCGAGACGTGGCACACGACGAGGTAAATATTACTGGACGCTCCCAGAACGATGTACGGTTCATTGATCCATCATTCGATACCGAGGGACCTTCTTCTACGGACGTCCCACTTAAAAGTATGGACAGTCAAAGAGTTAAAGTCAGGGCTGTGATTTAGCGGAGCTCGAAAGTAGGATGAGACCGTATATTGTCTCCCGCAGATCATTGTGGAAAGAGGTTGACCGCAATCGCTGTTTGTTGTATCGAAAAAAGTCCGAGAAGGAATATTTAAATATTGAAAGTGCACTGTTAATCTATTTGCATCTATCCCTTCACCAGAACATAATCGTCACAAAGTCTGCAGACGTATCTCGCAAGATATTTTCAGGTTCGCTCATCGCCAACCTTGATTCCAATGACAATTTAACACCGAGAAAACTGGACGAAGATCCACGTAGAAGAAGTGGAATCATGGGAAATTACCCTCGGAATGATAGTCCGGTTATAATCCTGTATGGGAGGCTTTCCGGAAGATAGATAGCTCGCTTATTTTGCTCCTGTGAATTCATAGAGGAATCATCTCGTATTGTATTAGTAAAAATCAATAATTGTCAAAAAATAGGGTACAATAGATAGGACGCAATAATTATTAGCTGAGTCCAAATACTGTCGAAAATCCGAATGGTCTGTCTAGTCACCAGATTAGGATACCTTCTTTTGGCCTCTTATTAGTGCAATCCTAGGGCGCCATTTAATATTTATTTACCCCTATACTTTGTATATCGCGAACGGGTGGAAACAAATGTAAATTGAGGTCAAATCACCTGATGTGCGGGAGGTTCAGTACCATTCACCTAGTTAGGATAACTCTTTACGGTCTGCCAATGGCCAAATACCATCGTGTCGCTTACATTTGCTTCCCCCTGTAGAGTCAAATTCCACAGCCCTGTCATGTTACGTACTAACAACGTGGTGCCTCACTCGCGCCATAAATCCAACAGACTGACGCGCCGTAATTGTTGCCTGAGCCAGATCGAGCAAAACACAGACTCACTTAGGTTGTATGGAAGAACTCGTAAAGAGTAACCCCCATTCAGTTGAGCCGTGGCAAAGTGCAGGGCTAGATTCTAACGTTCCTACAGTAATTACTCGAGCTACTTTATCTGCAAAGGTGTTTAGTCGTTTCATGGATCCTTTCCCCCAAACTGTGGTTTTGTCTCTTGTTCTTTTGAGATCACTAGAGAGACTAGCAAGTTGGACGAAAATGTACAGTGTTAAGTGCAATTAGTCGACTTTACGAGATTTCGGCGGGTCTTCTTTCCCAATGTCTCTGGGGGACACGTACAGAGCGCTTATATCCGAGTAACATGAGAAATGATACGGCAAAGTCTAGGGAGGTATTGGGATTGATGTCAACTGGGATCCCCTTCGACCTTCTTACCATATTTTCAAGTTTAACCTCGTGGCTCTTGTCCTGTACTGCAGCCTCCATCTGATCTGCATCGGCTTACGTGAAACAATGGATGGAGACATAGCTTAAGTTCTAAACACGGCATCAAACTGTTGATGTAGTCATAGTAATTCTGCGAACAATGACGGGTGAAGCAAAAGGTGACGGTCCAATATTTGCTGAATCTGGAAGATGAGGGCATAGGCGAAATTCTGCTCATAGTTTCAATGAGATTCAAAGATTTTTTTCGGGTTCAGAGTTGCTGATCATGGGTTGAGAATGCCCTGGTTTATTCTTTACCTAGTTTCAAAGCCCCAGGCTAAATGAAAATAAGGTGTTTGTACCTAGAATTCCGAAAAAATTACAATTGCATCAATTTAGTGGTGGGAAAAGAGGGTCACTTGCCGCTCCGTGATAATCACTTTCACTACTGATAAATTGTATTGAAGTTCTTCCTTGACGTGATAAGGGATGGTGGGTAGTGTGCCTTTTCACGACAATGAGACTCGGATAGACTTGAGAAGAACATATACTGGAAGAAACCTTTTGATCTAGAGCGATAGGGACCAAGTCATCTTCCAAAACAATAAACAAATAGGTGAACTAGAAGTTGATCATTGTAATAGTAACCTGCCTGTTTTAGTTCCATTGAGTTAGAATATACGCCATTCCGTCAATTCCTCGCCAGAAAGCCGAATCTCGAGGCACAAAGCTCGATACTGCAATATTCAACAATAATCTTACCTTGAGCTTACCTCGCTACGAGTTGGGTTTCTTAACACTAACTTTTCCTCCAAGGCGTAGATAGGGTAATATATTGCTAGCAGGAGTATTAAACTAAAGTAAACAATTCCTATTCCACTACACTAACAGTATAATAGAAGCTCGAGAGAGCGTTTCTTTCGAATATTTTACTTTTCACTAGCCGAGCCGCATATGGGCTACTGTCGATGATCATCGTCTCAAAAAGATAGGGGTCATCGCGTATGCATTCCATTGTCACGCTTCAACTCCTCTAGATTGAGCTCCCGGCTACATAATTCAAGAGACAAAATCTGTCGACTCTCATGTTTAGCCCTGTTTCCTACCCATCCGGCTGAACATTGTTGAGTTGGGAAAATTTTTCTCCAGAGTGTCTCTAATTTTGACTCCATCCGGACCCTTCTCAATCGACTCCATTACATTCCCTATAGTAAATTAGTAGGACATATGGAGAAAAATTCACTTGCGTTAACTCACCTAGCCCGGTGGGTGGCATATTGTCATAGATGGTCTCCCACGAGCCTTTCGGTGAATGGTACGTCTCATGCATGATACCCATATATGGATACTGCTTCGCATTATAAGCATTTCGTCCAACAGCATGAGCAGCAGAGGAGGCAAAATGCTGGAGACCCTTGAGATCTTTCCAGTATGATAGTCAGAAGCTGGTAATGCCCTCCGAATCCGAAATATCGAACAAGGTGGCACTCCGCCCGAGATCTGAGCAGAGATGCAATATGTTAGCAAGAGCTAAACATAGATGAAATATTGATTGGGACAATCAGAGCTTATTACTTACAGCTCCATTTCTTGCTATTCTTCTCTGCTTCTTTCCACATGCCCTTGAACACTTTATCGATCTCGGCATTGCCAGGTGCAAGTTTACCAAGAGGGTTGCAACGAGTTAGACTAAGTTTACCTTTTTACGGATGCGGCCAAATCCGAGAAAACTTACTGATTGCTTCGTGCACCTAATAAGAACATGACTATGCCGTCTGAAGTTGCCGTTGTGGCCGCTCCATCTTTTGGTTCAGAAAGTGTGGCTGACCACCTACCAAAACGTAGATTCGTGAAGCTTCCGGTAAATATATTACAGCAGTCAATTGTGACGCGAATGACAAGCCGTAAAAGATAAAGAAGGGGAAGCCAGAAGCACACGTTGATTGGCAGCAGCCACTGGCTCAGCAGTTGTAGACTGGCTCCCAGAGCCAGCCACGTTCCGATGGAAAAGTCGGTGGACTCGAGCAGGTCACCAAAGTCATCTTTAAAGTTCAAATATAGAGTGCGAAGGGAAGTCATGTTGATGTGAGTGCCATGTGTTTGTTTGGTGAAAGTGTGTTTGTTTTGCCTGGGACGATATCGAAATTGTGAGACGGTGAATTGTAATGGCGCAATGGAGCAGGGGTACAATATAGGGTGATTTCACCCTTGTTTTCTCTTGCAGGACGGTCTACCATATACCAACCAGTTCTAGCTTAGCTCGCGAAAATGACTGCATCGGATTTCCGTACCCGGTGTCGAAAACTGAAAATAAATAGCGCGAGTCACGATACATGAAATGTGAATGGCTGATAAGTTCCAACCTTACTTCGTACTACCCTACTAACTTACACTCTTACTTACATATACGACAGTACACGGCATCGAGGCTCAGGGGATCCCTACTCCGTTACCATCTCCTTGAGTTATCGGTATCAATTCTCCATACTCGTATACGTACAGTATAGAGTGCCGGTGTTCTTAGCGTGCGCGCTTATCAAGTGATAGGATGAATCTTAGCCCAAGGGGTATTTTATAGAGGTTGTTTCCTTAAACTCATTATACTCTCTAAATAGGTATTTCTGCCACACCTACGGAAACCGACCACCAGGTCTCCTGCTCTGCCACAGAGTCGCATAGATCTGTCAGTTGTTATCTCGGTCTCTGTTGGTCACCCAGACGTGTAAAAATCGACGTAAATGGTGTTTATCTTGTTAGCTGACTTTAATGCAACTTGCAATTCTTGCTACACCAACTTAAGTCCCTACTGTACCACGCCATCGCATATTCATTTAGCCGTAAGTAGGCATGTGGCGTATTCAGGGTTTTCACCAGTAATACCGCCATCTTTGTGTAACACAACTTGATCTACTGAGACTAGTCATGGCGTGTCAGTCAATCACTCCCACTTGTCAACACCAACTCCAAAGTCTACGACGAAATGACAATCCCCCAAGACCCACCAAAGAAACTATTGAACGAAGAGGGAGTAGATGTCTAGAATGCTCCTAGTGAGTTATGTGCTCATGTTTCTTCGCCGGCGCTAGGAGATAGTCTACCTATAACCTTAACAGAGTCAGAGGCAACAGCAACAAAAGAACCACTCTCTTTCTGGCTCTCCTTTCTCGCCCTCAACACTACTGTGTTCATTGTGTCGCTAGACTCGACAGCACTTGCCGTAGCTGTCCCGGTATATCACCCTATTCTAGGCTATCTAGACTATTCCGAAACATGAAGCATATGCCAATCCCGATATCCGTATAGAGGATCACACAAGACCTCCATGGGACGACACTCGAGGCTTTTTGGACGAATATCTCCTTCATACTAGCCATCGTGGTTACGCAGCCGATACACACGAGCCTTTCCGATGTGCTCGGTCGTAAGATCCTGCTTTACGCGGCCTTCTTCTTCTTTGGCCTTGGGTCCATCGTCTTCGCGGTTTCCTATAGTATGTCTGTGTTGATTGTAGGTCGCATCTTATAGGGCCTTGGGGGAGGGGGCTTGGATGTCCTAAGTGAGATTATACTCGCTGACATTACGACCCTCAAAGAACGCCTCCTCTATTTGGGCCTCTATGCTCTTCCGATAGCTGGAGGTGGCGTCTGCGGGCCCCTCATCGGTGCGGCAATTAGCGAGTTCGTGGATTGGAGGCGGATTGACTGGATCAATCTACCTATTATAATAGTGAGCGTCGTTTTGTCTATTTTCTCCCTTCACCTACGTCGTCCAAGCGATCTATTATTTCGCTTAATGCTTGCCCGCTTATATTTAATGGGTACGCTTCTCTTTGCGATCGGTAGCACTGTGTTTGCCTTGCCGTTGAGCTGGGCTGGTTTTATGTATTCCTGGTCACCTTGGAGAACTATTCTTCCATTGGTAATTGGTTTTGTGGTCTAGGTCTTCTTCGTCATCTACGAATCTAAACCAGCAGAGCCAGTTTTCCCATATCGCATTTTCAGTAACAGAATGGCGGTGGTAACTCTTGTTGGGGCCACGGCTCATGGCGCGGTGCTATATAGTATCTTGCTATATATCCTATTCTTTTTTCAGGCAGTAGCTCTGGAGACTCCGTTCAAGTCAGCTGTGTCGGTCTTGCCTTTAGGAGACGGCATCATTGGATTGAGCATATTTGGCGTGGTCGACGTCGAAACGGTCCGTCGATATGGGCTGGGTGTCATCGCAAGTGGATTACTTATGACATCTGGCGTCGGGTTGTGGGCATTGTGGCGAACCTCTTCGTCCCAGACGCTATTGTACGGCCTTTAGATCATTCCTGCCATCGGTGTTGGTACCCTGTTCACGATTTTAACCATTCCAATGACAGCCAATGTGAAAAATGTAGACGATATGGGGATTGTAGCCGGAATTATTGTCTCCTTTCGTCTGTTCGGGGCTTTAGTAGGTCTTGCGATTTGCTCCACTGTATTCAACAATGTGTTTGAGCAGCGAATTTCTTCTATCGTACTGTCAGAGTCATTGGAAGCTTTAGGAGACCCCCGCGAAGCCATTGGTTTCATTCCTGCATTGAGGGTTCTAGATTTGGAGCCGAGCATGTTGGTGGAAGTCATTGATGCCTACAGGCTGTCGATGATGGCAGTATTCTTGACGCTTGTGGGAATTGGAGAAATTGGATTGTTTGCATCTGTCTTCACCACAAGGAGCTCACAATCGAAAGAGAGGGGCTGGGCAGGCAGCAATTAACAAAGTCTTCGTAATTCCTTTCTGTACAATACTGACTACATAGAATTCTAGTCCTAGCCTATTACCAAGTAGATAATGCATTGCATATCGCCTTAGTCAACATTGTTTTCATCCCCCATCTTCGCATAGACTTTTCTCGTAGCCTTTGGTAGGCTGTCCTCATACCTCTGTCCCTTCTCGATTTCAATAATTTCCGTTACCAGTCGCAAATCGCATATATTAGCTCGTCTACTTGCTTCTCTGTATTATTAGCATGAAATGAAAATCTAACTCTAATCTGGCCCTTGGGAACAGTAAGATATTCCACAGGAAAGGCAGCAAATCCTGCGAAGTATAGGTGGAAAGCGAGCCAGTAGCTGTATCGCTGCCTAGTCCAGATAAGGTATGATGTGTAAGGAATGGCTGGTCTTCCCAATCATCGCCGAGAGACATAAAAAGTATTCCGAGAGTTGTGGCAACTTCCCAGGTTTCGTTCGATGCTATTCTGGTGAAGAGATGCCTCACAAGTCGTTGAACATTCTCTTGGGCCTTGCTTTGCATTAGTAATTGAAACGTCTCAAAGGAGCATTTCTCAACCACTTACAGGTTTTGTTTGGCCGCTTTTCAGAAGATTATAACCGGCTCGAACTGCGGCGGGAAATATGGGGCAATTGTAAAAATAACCTGGCGCGCCAGGTTTATCAAGGCACTTTTGAGGGTTCTCGTGCACAAGATGACTGCTGTGCGGAATTTTCATCAGTACAGAAATCGTTTAATTCTCTCAGAAGGGATACTGAATACCTCCCGAGGCCGAAAGAGCCTTTCCAAATGTATGCAACCTGATCCCCACCTCTTTCTCTAGTCCCAGCTCACATACTAGTCCAGCACCTCGCCACCTAACAACGACAATGCTATGTGCTTCGTCAATAAGAAACTGCGTGTTCCCCCCAGGAAATATTTCTCTCGCGACATCAATCAGCTCCTGCAACGGGCATATGTCACCATCCATACTATAAAAGCTTTCCACAGCCACGATTACACATCTTTTTCCGGGCCTCATTGGATTATGGAATTCACTCATTTCGATCATCACCTCCCAAAAAATTTCCACGTCGTTACCAATACGAGTTATTGATCAATTGAACGTCTGATTGATCGATTTAACAATCATCTAATCCATCAATTCATTGTATTTATCAAGTGATTCCTACATTATTTAGATGATTATTTCATGACCTTTTGTCTTTCTTCCTGTCCCTCTTCTAGCACCACCATGGCCACATCTGCTTAATCAATAAGACGATTGAATTTGATAATTAACGTGGTTTATCAGGACCTCATCAATATTTTTACCCCTCACCACTTCAAAGTACGATTAATCCACTACAACACATAAATTTAATCAAAACTACTTAGAATATAATAGACTAGATATATCTACATCTACTTGACAAGTTCGTACATTATGACTATCTTTTCCACAAGTACCACAGCGTCGTCTAGACGATTGCCCCTCCTTCCGGCTACCTCTCTCCATACGTATATCGTGTCGAACCTACTCATCTACATCCTTCTATGTCAAAATGTCTTTCGTATCCTCTACAGTAACTGCACCACCTTGACGGATACGGGCCTTTTTAGCCCTGCGACGCTTGTTAAGGGCTTCATTTGCTACTCGAAGTGTACGGACCTCCGCTGACAAATGAGTTACTTTATGGGCTAACTGCTCTGTACCTTTTACTAACTTAACAACTGTTTAAAAATGGGTGTTAGCGGGCTTCCTTAGTGACGAGTAATACGGTCCTTAACAAGAACTGTTTGTGAGAGAGCTCTAGTAGGCTTGTGAGGAGTGTAAGAGACCCAAGGGTCAGCGTCGGCAGAGGGTGGTCTAGTAGGGGTTAGTGTCCGTAACTTCACATTAAGCTTTGAAATCACAGCCTAGGGATTAAAAGGCACTAAGCTAGCTCCGCGGAATCTAGCTTAAGCATTTTAGGCTGTTATTAATACTAAGTACGCTACTTTAAAGGCGCGAAAGAACTCGACCTTTATAATGTGGTTAATATAGGCCTTAATAACAGTCTTAATCTGGTGACTATATGCCCGCTTTAATATACTAAAACATCTAACTTTAAGTGGCTAGGTTAGATAATAAGAGTGAGGAGGTAATCTAAGAGTAATAATGTTATGTGTCTTATAGTACTCTTGGAATTCGGCGGATTCGTGACTCTTATGCCTATTAAGGACTAGAATTCGATATAGACTCTTTACTCGAGTAGTAGTATACTTATTAAAGTGCTAAAGCCATTCTAGACCTGTCTTATTGTTTATCTATCCGTTACTTGTAGGTTTAATAACCTAATTATGTGAGAGACCGCCGTTAGTGTACTAATTCGTAAGATGATTCTTCCCTTAAACTATTAAAAATAGAGTGAGACTCTAACCTTCGCTATTAATATAAGTAATTACTATAGCCCACTCTCGATTACCTAGCTAAACGGCTTTGCCTCTATCACGTCGATCCGCGCGAGTTACTACTATTACTAGACAAATAACACCTATTATAAACCCGGTTTCGTCGAAGTTATAAAAATCGTAATCTAAAACGCTATATTTTGCCCTTATATTCTCCACTAGTCGAAACCACGCGCTAATTAGCTTATAATCTTCGTATAAGGCCTTTTGGAAGTCGTAAACGCGATTAAAACGCGTCTTTAACTCTAGACGTTGTTATATAAATCGATGAGCCTAGAGCTGTCTAACGCGTCTCCCTCCCCTCGATTCTTGGATAAAATTCGCCATATCTTTCACACTAGCTAACCGGGGTGTAAACCCTCTTATATCTATATTAAGTATGTTTCGAATAATCCCATTTTCTTCTAGGGTAGTTAATTTAGTATTTCCTAGCTGACGTTCGCGGATAGTAGTTCGGCCGTTTATTCTATCGAGAAGTGTAATACGCGGAACGTTATAGATTTTCGTAGTAGTAGAAGGGTTAAGCTTCTAGTTGTTCGAATAGCCTCGATAGCTAGGACAATTCGTGCTTCTTAGGTTTAAATAGACATTAGTAATTGTTAAGAAAACACGTGTTAAATTTAGAAGTTGGATGGTCGGGGAAAAATTGATGAGGTCCTGATATTAACGAGGTCCTGATAAACCACGTTATACGAATATAATAGTCTAATATATAAATTCATTATATTTATAATATTTACGATTACTGTTACTTAGTTAATTAATTATTTATATTTATGGTTACAATAGAACAGATCACGGATTATCCAAGGCCCGAATCACCTTCATTTCTCTACTTTTATTCGTATCTTACGACCTCGCTCCTTTAGTACTAAGAAAGATAAAGTCGATACCTTCTAGCTAGGGGTCTAGTATTCTTTCTAAGTAGTTAGCATAGATTTAAAGATCTTTTATAGCTCGGGCAGCTTCTTTGATTATAATAGTTAATATAAAAAATATTATGGCGCTTCTACAGTTCTATCGCCTGTTCTTATTGCGAATTGTATAAAATAAGGTGCTTAGTGTATGTTGATAGGTACGGTGATATCTGTTATATCAAGCCACTTAAGGAGATATCGGTATGCCCGTCGGGCATGCCGAGGAAGAGTTTTTCGGTAAATAGATGCGGCAATTACTACTGCAAAGTTGTATATATAATGTGCCTTCTGCTCTTGTAGAGTAAGGTATGGAATTCAAGTCTTTTACTCTTGCCCCCTGAAGTGCAGCATTGCAACAGTGTATATTGGTGGAACAAAGTAAAATTCACCTTGTGTATGTAACGGTATTTGTAGAACTAGTCTAGTCGGGACTAGTGCGAAGCGCGTCTACCTATATTAGGGCAATGCACTTCGCAAAGCAAGAATCGACCATCATCATATCACAACACAACAAGCAAAATGTTTCACTTACAAAGTGATGCCCGTTGCCACGTTAGACCGTGATAGGTGATACAATCGACAATCGATATACTGCGGTATACCGACAGTGTAATCCACCTAAAATTGAACAATCAAAATCACTATGTTTCTCAACCTTTTGTATTTTCTTTATTTTAAGAACTTTCACATTCTCGCCTTACCAGTCTTTATGGCTGACTGAGGATACTTCAAATACTATAGCTGTTGTAACTAAATCTTTGATAAAGTTATTCCTCATACAAATATACCAGACAAGTAAGAACTTGAAGCAAGAGTTTAGGTTATTCCTCCAACCCATTTCAAAATAATCGATTTTCCACAATAACCACTTACCCTTTAATTACAAGTATTCACCCATTTGACTTCAAAAACGACCTTAAGCTTACAAGTAATTCTCTCTAAATACTATCTGAAATCCTTAGGATCCATCCTATCCTAAAATATTTGTACTTCTTTAAATTAGTAAGGGGAGTAGGCATATAAGTAGTTTCTTAGGCTCCTCCTTTATCTGCCTCTTACCTTTTTAATAGAATTAAGGCCAGGAGGAAGGGAGGTTAGGCGAATCCTCTAATCCCTGTATTTAATCCTAGTAATTTTGCCTTGCCTTTATACGCCTTTACTCTATCCTCCATAAATTTATACTTAAGTAATTATTCCTCTAACATACTAGCGAATAAGGGGAATATAACTGGCTCTAGTACCTGCTCAAGAGAGGGCTGAGGGTAAAATTCCCTCCGAGTAGGGAGTTTCTTAAGGAAGATCAAAGGGCTCTTCCAATTCCGGCCTATTCCACCTTAAGCCATAAGGGAAGTCCGGCCATATCTGTAGACTGACCTAATACACCACAGACACATTCTTTATTCCGGACGGCAAGTCACCCAAACCATTACATTTTACCTGTTTCGAATTTGCATTCGTCAGACTAGTAAAATTTCCGCTAGTCTCCTACTCCTTGCCTCGCTGCCGCCGCCTTAGAGGTCTCCACCACTTACATAAAAAGTTTCGAGCTCAAACGCAAGTAAATCGACTTATAGACAGCATTAAGTAGTCTCTCGTTCGATGAAAGCCGAATACTACATTCATACTCCACCCTTCGCAACATATCATGTCACGTCAGATCTAGTACAAAATACCGGGAAATGTCGCATTTTAACAATGCAACGCTGTATTGTTGGTCAATTACTCGTAATTAGTTAATCCAAGGGTGAAGTTGTCAAAGAAATATTTTTTGCAAATCATCTATGTTCAACGATATATGTAGTCGTGGTATTATTGCTCTTGCCAAATCACTTTTGATAGCTAGCTCAGCCTAGCTGCCTCAAAATATGTCGGGAGATTACAAAACTTTTAAGCCTTCACTTAATCCTTTCGTTCTCCAACTTGTTAATATTGGTGGGCTCGTACGGATATGATTCCAGTCGCTAACCTCTTATTCTCAAGCCAGCCATAATTTTCGCACACGAGGTCGTAAAAGCTCTTCTCCTATATCGCGAAGCTAAATGCAGAGGGAATGGTATGCAGCAGCTGAGTCCGGGCTGTCCACCACAGGGCCAAGATCCAACTAGTAAGTAATTTATGAAATAAGGCAGACTACCTTCGTACTGATCGACTTGTGAGTTTATAAGCGATTTTGATTCAACTTGTATTTTTTTGAGTCGCCCAAAAAAACTTAAATAATCCTATTTCCATTATGAACAAAATATAGGCCGAGTAGTCTACCCCTTTGCCATTGTATAGTTATTCAATTGCTGGTAGCGTCGATCAACGCAATAATATCATCAGCGGTGTCCAAAATTTCCACGTATTTCGTACCAGAAAATGCCGCGACGGTAGTTGAAGAATGGGGTGTTTCATTCGCTATTCATCCAATTGCAAAGATGCGAAGATAATCAAGGACGCCTTGCGGGGCAGCAATACCATTTCTAGGAAAACATGCTCAATTATACTCATTGCCAAGATTGCGCCACTTCAAATACAGAACAGACCCCCAGGTATCATCGCATGGCAACCCAAAATTCACATTCTCTCCACAAAAGCCTAAAATTAACCGGTACAGTCTACCCACAGCAAATTGTCGCTTCTTGCTTGTTATCGCGGCTAAACTCATTAGATTTAATTTCAACATTTTGGGGACGGGAAAGAGAACTCACGACAACCCAATAGTCCCCCAACTAAAAACAAACGCGCCTAGCCACGCCCCAATGATAATACTAATAATGATATACCCATTATAGTACATTGCAAGCAACATGACAAAATACGCGATAGTGAACTGCACCATATGCAACGTCGCCCTGACCATCTGCTGCAGCACATTCGGTCTGAAATTCACCGGACCAGCACACAATGCCACAGTACTATTGACATCCTTAGGCCTACCGTCGGGGCTGGATGTTCCAGCTGAGGACGAGGAGGAGAGGAGAGAGGCATTGGCGCGCACAGCTTGTCGAAGGATATAGGAATCATACTCGCGGGACAAGCGACGAAATGCTTCGAGCGACATGACGAGCAGGATTACGCCGATGCAGGAGCCGGCGAACATGCCTTTTGAGGTGATATGCCAGGAGCGCGAGATGAAGCAGGCGTCGATTGTGGTCCAGTTCCAGAGCATCTATACCACATCGCGAAATCAGCAAGTGCTTTTCTCTATTGTGTGAAAGCCGGACAAGGGAGAAGGGAAGACCTACAGAAATCTTGCAACTCGATCCCCCACCCATACCCATCGCCGCAGCCTTAGTTGCCGTCGCCGCCGCGGATGCAGCGGTTGCTGTGCCCATATTCATTCCCGCCATGCTACTTGCAGTTGTGACAGCCATGTCCAACATGCTTGAGGTTCCGTGGCTGTGGTCCATTTTGCGTTTTTCTGCACTTCAACCTGTAATTCTCGAATTGCCAAAGTTGTTTCAAGAACGTCTAAACCTTTAAAATAGGTTGAAGGAATGAGTTTTATAGCTCTCCAAATGAGCAAGTTTCCCCCATATCGCCACTCTATCGAAAGGGGGGCGCTCGCCAAGCTTAGCGAACACAACAGGAAGTGGCGATGAGGCGTTTTCTCGCGTGGCTTTGTGTGGTCTCCCGAGCGATCTTTTGAGAAGGTTAGAGAGAGATATGACAATGGTTGTTCGTTCTCAAATTCTCATTGGTTGATATGTGTGGGATGATCGACAATGACTGCTGATGTTGGAGGCTGCGAGCATTTTCGATAGCATGTTGTTTTCTTGGGACACGGGTTCCTTCGTCAGACGACTGGTTCCTTAAATCGCCGCTTTTCGTTTATCATCTACTCCGTAACTCAACATCAAAGTCTCCCGACCAGCTCGTCTATCTCGGGTGGTCTTTTTGAGTAGAATGCAACCCTTCATCTAGAGTCCTATATCACTGACCCACATTACCGGGTTTTGGGCTTTTTGTCTTCCAGTGGCCGAGACGTTTGAGGCAGTCCGAGAGATATTCAAAAGAAACAACGATACTTGGTTTTTCTCAAGCTTACACAGTGGAAAGAGCGACTAATCTGTCTAGCGACGAGTCAAGTAAAGTCCACCGGCTTTCCTTAAAAGCTCTCCATCTCTCTCCCTTCACGACACACATCTTTCAATGAAAATCCTATGCTACAGATTCCTCTATGTGCTAATCTCACGACCTTGATATTTTATGAGTATGCTACACTTCGCAAGTATCATTCATCATTCTAAATTTCACTCTACCTCTGTGTAACACAACACGCTCCCACCTCCCACATCCGTCGTCGAAAACAATCTAAACAGCCGAGTCCGCGTTAGCACAGCACTTTAGAGCCGCATCAATAATACCGAGGTACTATAAAAGTGCGCCTCACTGCAGATATGTATCTCGTATGCTACCTTTTCTCTTATCAACTCAATAACACGAATGATACCTTCACCGACACTCCCAAGGTCAAATTTAGTTCCAGGGAGAGTTCCTGTGGAAGAGAAAAAGTCGGGTATCAAATTCTATAGCTTCCAATCTAGCCAATATATAAAATTGCAAAATTACACAAAATATACAAACCACCACCTCACCGCATGATCCTATCGAATGACATCCTCCGTCGTAACCCTATGCAAATCGTCCCCCATAACAATATCCAAATCCCCTCCCAAAACCCCACCACCACCCCCAAAACCCCTCTCCTTCTTCTTCTCCACCTTGTGGATCGCCTCCTCCGTCAACTCTTGCCGCACCATTTTCTCCAGGACATCCTTCTTTCGCGTCCTATGATCGCCGACGGAAATTAGGATGCCGGCTGTGATGTTGACGGTGATGGAGCAGCAGAGGATAACGGTTGTAAGTGCGAAGGGACGGACGTGGTAGCTTATCGCCCATGTGCATGTTCCCAGCGCGATTTGAAGAAGGGAGTGGCAATCTAGCAATACGACGATGGTGACGAGGAGGCGGAGTGGAAAGGCGTGATGTGTCATAGTCTCATGCGGTTTGTAAAAACTATGAGATCGTGAAAATTTCTTTTGGTGGTGAATGAGTTTGCGCTGTTGTTCTGCGGTCAGGACAGAGATCTCGGGCGCTTCTTCGAGTTCTTGGTGTTGCTCAATGTCTTCGGGTTGCACGGAGGGGAGGTCATTGTGGTCTTCGAGTTTAGGGAGGGCGCGCTCGCGGCGGAGACGCCAGGTTTGGTGGTGGTAGTGGGCGATGAAGCACATGTGGTAAGTGTCGACGGCTCGGAAGGGGGCGAGACCATCGCCCATGATGGCGAAGAGGGCGACGAGGACATTGTCGATTATGTTGATGATGTAGTCCTTTTTCCCCCCCACATTTATCCAGCCTGCAACATACTTCATTTGACTTGGTTCCATGATGTAGTTGGCAAGTGACAGTGCTTACCAATTAAAAATAGTACCCATAGCAAACCGAATATCGTGATTAAAGTACCGTAAAGTGTAACGAAAAAGCCCAAAGCTAGTACGTGTGTCAGCCTCTTCATCCATCGTCTTCATGTGGTAATACTCACGCCTTGAAACATATTGCTTGAACCCCTTCATGCTCCGCTTAAATTTCGACCTCTTCGAATGCAGCATATGCCTAACATGATCATCCAACTCCATCTTCTCCTCCTCCGTCCACCCAGGCAATCTGATACCATGCGGCAGAACAGCATAATACTTGTCATTGATATTTGATGTCATGGTATTCAATGTACCACCAGTATATGTCCTTCGTGACGCTAGATCTGGACGTATTTGGTGTCTCTTCTCTTCCTCTTCTGTTGGTTCGGCATCGCTGGATTCTGGCTTTTCTTCAATTTCGGAGGGTCGCCGTGTGAGGTTGTAGGTCGGTCTTCGATTAACATATTTGCCCAGATCTGGGATGAAAAGGGAGTTTTGCAGATTGGTTAGAGTAGATAATGTCGAAACCTCAGGATCTCCCAAATATTAGTCCAGCGTTCCCTCCGCAGTACTCTTCGGGGAAATACCAATGGCATCCAGCATATCCACCAAACCATCCTCATAATCATCTTCATTGCCATCCGTGTTCCCAATATTCGTCCTCGCCCTCCTCAGCCTCCTCATCGGTCCCTGCCTCGACGGACTCGCATTCGGAGCCACAGGAGAATTAACACTCGTAGCCATCGGTGCATACGACACTCCTGTTGCAGGACTGAATTCCTCTTCCGCGACACCAGCGAGTCTACTCCGATCCTGCGTCACAACATGCAACAGCGGCTGCGGAGCCGAATAACTTCTATCCCTCCCCCTATCCCTCCCAGTATTATTCATTGTTTGCTGGACATGATCCCCCCATTGCGCCGCGGGGGTATTGGCCTGTATCACCGACTGCGCAGACGGCAGTCGTCGAATGCGAATACTGGGCTGTCGAGCATAGTCAACCGCATCGGTGGTCGAGGACTGGGTGTCATGGGAGCGTTGCGAGTGTTGAGACCTGACGGATCCCGATCGCGGTCGCGAAGCCTCGCCTATGCCGCTGGTGGAGGGCGGTGATGTTTCTTGGGGGACAGACAGATGATTGTCATCCATCTTCTCTCGACCGCCAGGACGCAAAGAAGAAGCTTTATGTCAACAGAGGGCCAAGAGCAAGAGGCCAAGTTGAAGGATCGAAAATGATGTTTGTAAGCAGATATTCCTAGCTGAGTTTAAATTCGGGTTTATTCCGTGTAGCAGTCGGTGTTTGGTGGCGCCAAGTACGTCATAGGGCTGCTTTAAGCATTTTGAAATTTTGATGTCATGGATAGAGATCCGAGAATGATGGTGATCTGATAATGGAGAGGAGAAGATGGATTTGTAAAAGGAAGTGGTGTCTGAAAAGTTTGTCGGATTTGTTCTCCACGAAACCCCTTCGTGCAGCGCCTAGAAGGTCAAGTTTTGAGACCGACTCGCTAAGGTTACAGTTCTGCATCGTTGGAAAGGGGGGAGTGCGAGGTTCCATTAATAGAACCTTTTGGCGAAAACAATGGGTTTCCACTCTCTTATATTTTCGGTATCGGAAATATCTTCTGCTTGCATATCTATATTCACGATTGTACTGACTGAGGATGTGATATCATGGATCAGTCTTTGCCATCGTGCATGGCCTAGGTGCTCCTTGAGAGGTTGAAGAGGGTCTTCAACAATTAGAAGGTTTCAAGAAGAAGAATTGGAATATTGTATATAGACTCCACCATCAATTACTCAAACAAGGGTGTTCCATTCCATTCCGTAATGTCAACCTAATGTCGAAATGATCTCACTCTAATTTTTGGCAGCCCTCCGCTCACTGAAAGCATACGCAACAGCAACAAGGATACCAAACGCACTCACCCCGATCCCCAGATACCAAGCTCCTTGATAACCAGCCAATAGATCTGCACCTCCATCATTGACATGTTCCTCGATAGTTGCGGCAACTCCCAAAGCTACCGATATAGAGTAGTTGATGATGGTGTTCACAAGTGAAGCTGAAACACCCTGTTGATCTCGTGGCATCTTGTTGCTTAGTAGAAGATTGGCAGCTGGGAATGACATATCCCTGGAATAATTGTTTAGTGAGATTCAAGCACGGGGGTAGTAGTAGGAGAATACTTACATTCCCCAGGGCATGATAAGCAAAGAGACGAAAGTCTGTGCCCAGTATGTTTGAGCTACTGGGGCGGTTGTTAAGAGAATGAGCCCGACTGTAAATGCAAGAAGTGAGATGCCCATCAGGACACTGCCAGGAACTCGATGAATGATGAAACCCGTGGTAGCAGCTGCGATAAGTCCACTGATAATGACTGGCGAGAATTGGGCACTTGCATGAAGAGGACTGAGATGTCTCAACTTCTGCAAAAATTGCCAGAAGTAATATGTCCAGACGCTGAAGCCAGACCAACCCAAAGCAACGCAAGCGAGAACGAAACCAGAATCTAATGCCATGTCGCGGAATGGCACGAGAGGAAATTTCGTGACTTTCAACTCGATATATCCAAAGATACCAAGGGTGATTAGTCCCACGATGAGAAGAACGTAGGTATATGGGTTCTGCCACCCAACGACAGGCGCTTGATTCCAAGCAAAATTGAAAAGCACCAATCCACATACACCAGTAAGTCCACCTAGTGCATCTGTCCGATCCCATGTAGTTTCTGTTTCATCTAGGAATGGTGGTGGTGTAGCTGGAATCAGGAAGATACCAAGAACGGCCAACATAACGCAAACGATTGCGTTAATCCAGAAAGCCCATGGCCACCAAACGAATTCTGCTAGCAAGGACGAAAATGCTGCTCCAACCACGAATCCTGAAGGAGCCGTCGCACCAAAGACGCTGAACATCATCTGCTTCCTGACTCCGGGTCTATACGATCGTCCGATGATGGCGATGGCATTTGGTAAACAGAAAGCAGACCCAATACCCTGCATAGCTCGACAGAAGTAAAGGAGGATTGGCCCCGAATAGACTGAGAACCCTGCAATTAGTGACCACAATCCCCACCAAAAGAAGCCAGCTACAAAAAGTTTCTTATGGCCATACAGATCGCCAAGTCGTCCTGCTGGAAGAATGAACGTCCCAACGGTAAGAGAGTAAGCCGCTGGAAACCAGCTTAGTTGTCCTGGACTTGTACTCCCGAAGCTATCCCCAATGATTTGCAATGGCGCGATAGTTTGCGCAAGTCCGGCCTGGGTCATGAATTGAGACGATACAAGGACCGCCACGAAGCCAAACTCATGTAATCGGTTCTTCGGATGCTCAACCCATGATTGAGTGACATGAGCACCTATACTTCCACCACCACGGTGATCATCGTCCCTGGTTCGCTCTTGTTGTAGCTCAGGGTTCCCTTGAAAGTCGGTTCCTGGCGATAAAGACTCCAAATCGGTTGTTTCTTGCTTCTCTATATTGATACCGGCACCTGGATCTGTCCCTGAAAGAGAAGACATTTTGATGGCTTTTTCTGAGGACGTTGTCTGCATTAAGCGATATCGGCGCTTTCGTACAAGGCAAAACAAGATTTGATATTGATAATTCGACTTGATCAAACACGAACAAATGAGATATTGGTAGTACAAGCACACACAGATATCATAAGGTGCCCCATATGGAGATCCTAGAAATATAGAGGAAACAAAAAAGAGAAAGATTCATTTGAAAGTTCGAAAATTGTATATCAACAGAAGCTCGACCACAGATGAAATCTCCTAAAATCCACCAGACCTCCTCTCTAATTCGCTCAATGGCGAAAATTCCGCGCGGACCCGGCGGGAGCTCCACCACGGTGTTGGATTTGTGACAACTTACTCATGCTTCAAAATCACCAGATTCCGAATAACCGAACTCCGTACAGTTGACAAAGCCAGCTAGAAAACAAAATGTCTAGACGCGGAACTATTCGAAGTCAAAGGGAGGCGTTATGGAATATGTACTTGGTCTGATGTACATCCCGGACGGAAGAAACATCTACGAGAAGGTATTGAGATTGTGGTGAGTGAGCATGAGCACTTCTGTGGTTGATCCTCTCACAAGGTTCTTTTCACATTTCGCATCTTTAGGCGCTTTAGGCAACCAATCAGCGTCCGCATAGGGCCTGAATAAGCCGCCTACAGCTCGAGTAAGCAAAAATCATCGCCGTTTTAACAGAGCAGCAACATGCATAAAGTTTACTTTTTCAATTGAGATCGAGAGCCATCGAGTTTAGTTCAGTCAAGCCAAGAGACAACTTCCTCCCTTTACTCACCTAATAGATATCTCTCATCGAGAGCAGTCATTAAGTCAACATGACAACTATGAAGGCTCTCCAAGTCACTAAGACAGAAGGTACACCAACCCTTACTTTCACCGACGTTCGAAAGCCAACCCTCCGCCCTGGTTATATCATTGTCCAGGTCAAGGCGTCGGCAATTCAACCCAGCGATATCGTCAATTCCAAGGGTGGTTTTCCACAAACAACTTTCCCAAGAGTAGTAGGCCGAGACTATTCCGGAGTCATCGTTGAAGGGCCAGTGAATTTTATGAGAAACGAAGTGTTTGGCACAAGTGGAGACAAGCAAGCTTTTACTGTCGATGGCGCCCAGGCTGAGTTCATACTCGTTCCAGAAGATGCGGTAGCTCCCAAACCCAAGAGCCTCACGTTCACCCAAGCCGCAACGGTCGGAGTCCCCTTCACCACCGCCGGAATCACTCTGAAAAGATCAGGAGCGAAGAGGGGAGATAATGTGCTGGTAGTCGGCGCCAATGGTGCTGTGGGCTCCGCCGTTGTTCAATTGGCGAAAGGAAAAGGATGCAGAGTCCTCGAAGCATCGAGGCACGAAACAGCTGATATCAACACGGCGAAGGATCCAGAGATGAAATCGGTGGATGTCTTGACTGATGGCAAAGGCGTGGAGGTCGTGATAGATACTGTTGGACAGCCTGAGATGACTCGGGCAGCAATATCTAAACTAGCAAGAGGTGGAACGCTGGCATTTATTGCTGGACCAAAATCTGGGAATCAGGATTTGACGTTCAACATGGTGGACTTTTACCAAACAGAGAGGAATCTAGTTGGTGTGAACTCATTGTGGTATACAGCGGAGGAGCTTGCCACGGAATTAAAGACCGTTAGTGAGATGTTCGATAACGATCTGCTAGAGGCAGGGAAGGAGTGGGAGCAGGTCAAGCTGAAAGATGCAGTCGAGGCGTATGGGAAAGCGAGCCTAAGAGGAGCAGCAAAATATGTGGTAGTAATAGAGTAGACAGCGAGTATATATTGAAATTGTATCCGGCTTAGATTCTGTCAAAAGAAGGTGGACAATGAGTCTAGTGTTTAAAAGATGTGGACGACTTCCAAGATGATAATCTTAGGTTCTATGAAATGCGATGCAGGTTAGTCACGTGATCCCCTGACTTCGCCCGTGAAGATTCAAAGTAGCTCTACTCATGCTTCTACTTAGGTTAAGTTGATACTCTCCTCTGTTGTTCCATCTGGAGAGATGGAACAGGTGATTTTCAAAAGGATGTGCTATATCACGTGGCTATACTGTACCAGACTTGTCCTATGAAACGCCACTTCGTAGCGGGACGAAGTACATTGATTCAAACTTCTATTCTTTCCCAACATTTCAGCAACAACCAGTTAAAATCGGATGTTCCTTGCGAGTCTTAAAAAATATCAACAAGAGAGCGAAAATTAACCTTACGAGACCGATTATTCATTGCCAAGTAAGGTTATACGACGTACCCGCACGGCGATAGCACCTCAGCACCTCTTTCTTATACCCGGCGAAATCATTTGGCCGCCGCAATACTTGCTCGATTAAGGGATTTCGAGGCATCTATCTGATGACTTCAAATCGTGGTATATTTTGACCTCGTCTCTGTTTGTTCAATTTTTCGGGGCCTGTTTGCACCGTCACTGATCTGCACAATTGCGTGTTGTCCACTGTCCATTACAGTCCGTCGACTCTTCTCTCCATTCAAAATTCCTATCAATTCGCGTTGGGAGATTCCTATTGATCAATGCTCCCTTCCAACCTTTCTTTTTCAGCTTACCTACAGCATCTCTTCCCGACAAAGTCGCATTTTATGATGCGGGCTATCCAGATACCTTATTTCTGACACAAAACTCCTTCCGGCCATGGTCAATGAGACTGGCCATTGGCCTCCAGAAGGCTAGCGTGAAGACTGGTGATCATGTTCTCTTATTTGCAGGGAACAGCTTAATTTTCCCTATTGTGTTAATGGGAATCATGATGGCGGGTGGTGTCTTCACTGCGGAGAATCCAGGTTTCGTTGAGAGAGAACTCGCCTATCAGTTGAAGGACGCAGACGTGAAATTCTTAATATGCGCCGACGAAGCCTTGGAACTGGGCATTGCGGCCGCTACAGGTGTTAAGATGTCGAAATCCTAGGTCTTAAAGCTCGACAATCTTCTCTTCTAGAACACTGGCACATGACGATCCGGCGTTCTAAATTTCAAGGTTCTTATGGCATAAAGGGCTTCGGTGAAGGGCTTGAAGATCCCAAAGGTGCAATCGTCTGCTTGAACGATATCTCCGACGCAACTAGTGTCCCCAAGGCGTTATGATCATCCATTATGCGTGTGTAGCGAACACGAAACAGTTCACCCACATCGACTCACTCAGAAACTGCAGCCTGGAATCCAAGAGAAGAGCACAGGTGATCCTTATCTTATTTGTGGACACTAGCTAACTTCCAAGGAAATTACAGTGTTTCCTACCTATGTATCACGCCATAGCTCAGAATATTTTCATCGCTGGAGCCCTGAACCGCGAGCTACCTATGCATATCATGGCCGAATTCGATTTTGTCAAGGAGCTAGAAGCTGTACAGAAATGCAGAATTAAAAATCTGAAGCTAGTGCCCCCAATTGTGGTAGTAACTCTCTATCATCGTATATGAAGTTGAGCACTGCTTTGATTGTATATTATAGGCACATGCAAAATGTCCACTTTCCAAGAAGTACAATCTCACTAGTGTAGAATATATTGGCTCAGGTGCTGCGCCATGGGATTGAGATCAGAAAAGAAGTCCTTATGCTATGGCAGCGCGGCTTTGTGAAACTAGCAGTATGTATTATGATGCCCAGAACCGAAGTTGAGAGAACTAATTTGTTATAGCAAGGATGGGGTATGACCGAAGCAAGTAGGTTGGATTTGCCTAGCGCGGAGAACTCTGGGTACAAGGACCAAGGTGATTCTCATACTAGCTAAACTTCCACCCATCAGTATCGTGACTCTCATAGCTAACGTAAAGCAGTCTCATGAAAGGATACTGGCGAAACCATAAAGCGACTAGAGAAATATTGTTGACGCTCTGGACAGGCCTTGGATGCGTACAGGAGATATTGCCTACGCGAACCAGCAAAACTATTTCTACATTATGGACTAATTGAAAGAGCCAATCAAAGTGAGGGTCAACCAAATAGCGCCCGCGGGGCTCAAAACATTCTTCTGGATCATCCGTAAATTGCCGATGCCCGTGTAGTCGATGTAACCGTCAAAGGCGATGAAGTTCCCAGAGCCTACGCAGTAATGAAACAAGGCAAGAAGTGCGACGAACAAGAAGTGCAGAACTAGTTGGGTGAGACCGTGGGAGAGTAAGTCGTCATAAGAGGCTGACAGGCTGAGTCACTTTCGTAGACGTGATACCTATGAATCCTGTACGTTTTGACTCAACTGAATATGATTTGAGTGCTAACAATATGGCAGTAAAATCCCGAGAAAGATCTCGAGAGAAGGCGAAAGCTGAAGCTGGTGATAGCGATGCTTCACATGCGAAGAAGTAATGGTGAGAGGCATAATTCAGCCGAAGTCACTATACCATTTGGTGTCACCTCTCGTTGAACATATTCGAACGCGGCAGTTTTACCATTGCTTGCTTGCGTTGTCGTGATTCGCCTCAGCATACTTAGGCTCATTCACATCTCTACGCCCTAATTTATCCGATCTCCCGACTTTCGCACTCAGGATAAACAATCATCCCTTTCATCCATACACGGTGAACGACCAGAATTCCACCTTCCACTGTACCGAGGACAACAGAGAGCACTATGTATGCACCCCACATTCCAAGTGAAGCCAAGATTTACTTGCATCTTGCTCAACATCAGGTCGCTGGAAAATCCTTGCCTGGACACTCGGTATGTGTAGACACAGCTTCATAAGAGATGATGAGAGATTGACTAAGCGTGGATTTCTCTGTATAGGATAAAAAAACATAGAGAATATAGACCAAGTTATTATCTTGAATGCGGCTCTGCCTCGTGGATTATCCGATGCACTTTACACGATCAATCTTGGTAATGTTTCACTTAAAAGTCTTCAACGATGAATTTCGACCTACGTTTTGTTCTACTTTACGTGCGTTTTTGAAGAACCTTATGGTCCTAAAAGAACCATATTTTGCATGTTATATGATTTCCGTACCAACCTCGGGCGAGATAATGTTTCCTGTTGTACCTAGTGCTGCCCCGCATTCTTCACTGGATCAAGCAACCTCTCATGTTCAATACTCTATCATCACATGGCGTACATCCAAGACGGAAGATATGGCTAAATTGCTGTCTCTCTTCAGAATTGCACTCTTTCCACAACTTCCAGACATATTGCCGTCCAGGCAGTATGACCAATTGTGAAATGGGCGTTCCGAGAAAGTCTTAATAAGGACCTCCTCCCCAAATATGAAAGGTAGTAGTCCCTTGAAGCATAGACTGAAATCTTAAGACTCGATCATCATGCTTTTTTCAACACTTGCGGTGGCTTCAATGCCACTGCTTGCCTTTGCGGCACCAAATTTGTCACCACGACAAGCTACGAAAATCACTGTTGACCTTAACAGGAAATATCAGACTATGGATGGCTTCGGGTTCTCGGAGGCTTTTCAACGGGCGAATCTAATGGTCAATATGCCAGAACCCAAACGTAAGGCTCTCCTTGATCTTTTCTTCTCTACCGAGACAGGGGCCGGGTTCTCCATTCTTCGAAATGGTCTTGGATCTTCGGTTGACTCAAGATCGGATTGGATGAATACCATTCTACCAAAATCTCCTGGTGCGGCAACAGCAACGCCGAATTATGTTTGGGACGGAAAAGATAGTGGACAATTTTGGGTCAGTCAGAGGGCAGTTGAATATGGAGTTAAGACTTTCTATGCCAATGCTTGGTCTGCACCAGGATTCATGAAGACCAATGGCAATGATGCTAATGGGGGAACCTTGAGGGATGAGTGGAAGCAAGCATACGCCGATTACTTGATTCAATACATCAAGTACTATATCGATGCTGGGGTTCCCATCACTCATCTAGGCTTCTTGAATGAACCTGATTTTACGTAGGAGCTCTCTACTTCCCTGTACCTGAAAACACATTTGCTAACTTATGATAACCAGAGCCTCATACGCATCCATGCTCTCCAACGGCGCGCAAGCAACCGCCTTCATGAAAGTCCTCCGCCCTTCCCTCGATGCCGCAAACATGTCTCAAGTCCAAATCGTCTGCTGCGAAAACACCGGCTGGCAACAAACAAACAACATGTATAACCAAATCAAATCCTCCGGCGGCGATCAATACCTCGGCGTTGTCTCCTCCCACGAATACACATCCCGCTCCTCCGGCTCCCTCTCCTCCACCAAACGCGGCTGGCAAACCGAATACTCCGACCTAAACGGCTACTGGACAACCTCCTGGTACAGCTACGGCGGCTCCGGTGAAGGCATGACCTGGGCAACCACGATCTACAACGGCATCGTCTCCTCGAACCTCTCCGCCTACATTTACTGGATTGGCACCCAAGGCGGCAACACGAACGAAAAGCTTGTCCAAGCCGACGCAAACGGCTACACAGTCTCCAAACGTCTCTGGGCTTTCGCGCAATACTCCCGCACCGTGCGTCCCGGCGCCGTTCGCGTCGGTACTAGTGGTGGTAATTTTAGGACGACGGCGTTCAAGAATGTGGATGGGAGTGTGGCTGTTAATATCTTGAATACGGGCTCGGGTGCCGCGACGTTGCAGATTGCGGTCACAGGGTTTATGCCCGGGAAAGCGACTGCGTGGTTGACGAATGAGAGTAATGATTTCACGGCGCAGACGGTGGTTGTTGCCGCGGATGGGAGTGTTGGAGGAAGTGTGCCGGCGAGGTCGATGTTGAGTTTTGTGCTTGCGGCACAAGCTGTCGAGTCTCCTGCTGCTTAATTGGGAGGTTGTTGAGGATTTGTGGTTGTGAAATGGATCTGTATATATTCTATGTATCTAGTCTGTTCAAAAGTGTGTTCTTCGATATTCCCTGATCCGTCTGTTATGTTTACAGACTTTTTACTATCTTCATCTCTCCCCGCGACTTCCCGCCTTTTCCTAACAGACCACTTTTACTCGCTAATGGGAACGATCTGCAGTTATCCTAGACAAGTGAAACTTGCTAGGCTGAGAAGTTTAGTAAATCTCACCTGCACTGAACCTGAATAGCTACAGTAACAGAGAGTATTTGTGTCGCAGCTTATATTAGTAGCCGGTGGTGCTTGTTTAATAGCCCTGGGCGGAAAATGGTACATTTTCATGTACAGTACACGCACTAAGCGACTTTGGGAGATACACTAGTATGACTGTGAAAAATATGCCACTATCTGTCCAACTCCCCTAGTTACGCAATTTCATCATTTTCCTTCCTCGATTGGACCAACATTGACTGAGCATTTCTCCAAGGTTTCCCACCATTCTAGCACAGTTAGTAGATCCCCGTAAGAAAATAGACAGGGTTATTGCTGCTTGCTCTTGCGCCTCAGAAGAGAAAGTTACGAAGGTAGCGAATATGTATATCATAGTGTACAGTGTCGATCTCTCTATGACGCCTGTGGGGTTTGAGCATTTGCTAGTATGTCACTTCATTACTCTCTTGAAAAGTCTTTTCAATTAAGAGAAAGTAGTGATTGTATTGACGCTGCTTAGATTCGAAAAGAAGGCTTCCATGGTCATCTACGACGGGTTGGTGGAGCGATTTCGGGTGAGGAGGAAGACGTGAAGAAAGGGTTTGTGGAAGTGTTCAAAAAGTTATTCGTTTCAGAGGGCAAAATTTTGAGGAAAAATCCGGAAGGAATTGCTGTTAAGTCGAGGGAGGATAGGGATGGGAGGGTGATAATGTGTTGTGAGAGGTTGCTAGGATTTAGCACGCTCACCTGGACGATTTTAAGCTATCAGTATGCATGCTCAGAGATATAACGAAGTCCTCTTAAATCAATGATCATAGCATAAACAGCCTCAAATTCCCAGTCTCAGCTTTTTGTTGCCTTCGAGTAGCCGACAACCCCGCAACCTTTTCATGTTCAATCACCTGCAACATTCCCTCTACCACCGATTGGGTTCAACATCGACTCTTTCGTAATCTGCCTTTACACATGACATAACCTGCCATTTTGCGTCGTCACTACTTGATCCTCATTCCTCAAATCCCAGTCCTCACTTCCAACTCCCGTGGTTGCATAAAACACACCTTCAGGATCCCACTTCCTCTTAATCTCGCCCAGCCTCTTATAATTACTTCCATAAAAGCTTTCCTGCCACTCAGGCTCATTCACAACAGCTTCGTTAAGATAACTACCACCACCCTCGCTTACTGGAGCAATGTCCCGCCACAGTTTCATAACCTCGTTGGTGAAATTCTCCGAGATCTCCTTAATTTGAGATTCTGTCGAGTTCGTGGCCCAGGACGTCATTGTGACTAGAAACGCAATGGCATTCCTAAAAGCAGGATTGACAGCATTGTCAACATTAAAAGGGTTATTATTAGGCGCCATGTGGTATCCACCAAACATATATCCCTTCTCACTATGCCTTCTCAACATCTCAAAGGTCTTGTTGAATTTTACTGGATCTTCCCAACTTGAACGTGGGAATAGTCGATTCCCCGATCTCGATGTCCATGTGCCTACATGTTCGTCATGCCAACTTTCGTTGAACGCACTGTAAAAGCCCCAATAAAATCACGTCTGCCGCAAGGGAGAGATGCCAAGACGTGTCAACTGGTCAAAAAGTGTTTTGGTTAAGGGAGCAAATTCTGTAAGGAGATGATTTGGCGCGAAGAAGGGTTTCATCTCAAAGGTGTAGGAAGCCTTGTTCTTATTCCTGTAGATCCAGGAATAGGAAGATGTACCAGCGTAGGTGAAGGGGATGAACATTCCAAAGTAGGCACGGACGCCAGCCCAGAAAATGTCTTCACTAATTTTTTCTGATGTGCTGAATGAGAAGAAAGATGTCGTCACGGGGAGCCTGCGGTGTACTCGGATAATGATGGATGTGACGATACCAAAGGTACTTCCACCTCCACCACGGAGAGCCCAGAAGAGCTCGGGGTTGCTTGTTGAAGAAGCTGTGATAAATTGTCCTGAGGCAGTCATGAGCTCGAGGGCAAGGACGTGGTCGGCTGCCATCCCGTGGAGATTTGAAAGTGGTGAGTGACCGCCACCTGCAATATAACCTCCAGCATACCCAACACTCTAATAGGTTTACTTAGCTTCAATACATCAGGAGGACTCTAGATTGTAATCACCTCACAGTTGCCGCCAACGGCAGTCACGCGCGCCTCATGGGCAGCGCTATAGACTTCTCCGACTGTGACACAAGCACCAATATTCATCGCTTTCCCCTGATAAGCTCCAGCTTCATACTTCTCTATGTGCCTGATGTCCTTTAGGTTGTGTGTCCACACACTCAAGGCTCCTGCGCCACTGGACTTTCCTAGATAGCAATGTCCGGTGTTCTTGACAACGAGCCTCAAGTTCGCATTTCGTGCGAAGTTGACAGCGAGCTGGATCTGCGCAACCGTGCTGACGTTCACGGTGTATACCGGGTAGCCTCCAATTGCACAATATCCATTAGGATTATCAATAGGCAGGCATGTGCCGCCTTGAAAGAGGGGAAACATGATTGAATTTTGGTCGTTTTCACTACTCTGGAGTCAATAAATACCTCTCAATACTTAGCAGAGTAGAAATTCCTACTGTGAAAAAAAAATATGGATCTGTGAATGACTTCCCAATTCTCTCACACCTCCCCCTGTTATACGACTCCCAATTGCCATAACATGGCGCCGCAATAGGGACGGTGGATAATAGTGTTCCGTTCAGAAGACCGTTGAATAGCCCCCAAGTATCTTTTGAAGGCCAGGCTTTGTCTCTTGGAAAAACACTTTGCAATAGCCCGGTTTCGGGTAAGACACTGTATAGTTGTCGCCAAAAGCAAAGGGGTGGGCATATGCGGCATTCGTGCCATCTTTTTCGATATATCGTATCATCTCCTGATCCAACTGTGTTTTCTCATACTCAAACAATTCGGTACTAGCCGCCGATCTAGTTGACGAAACCTCTGCGTTGGCTGTCATGTGCCAGAGAAGAACTGATAGAGCCAGAATCCGGCAAGTTTTCAATAGGTAAGACATGTTTACTATACGGCGTTACGCTGAAGCATAAAGTAACCTTACGCTACAAAATAAGAAAGGTGGAGCGTGGAATTCATGTTTGGGATGAAAGGGCAAAAAAGCAGATCAATATATAATTAGAGAGTGGAGAATTCCTGCACGCTATTATAGTGCCAAGATCGACATCGCCAAAATCGGGCAGAATCCTCAGTTGTTAAACGGCTAATTATCAAAGTCTGACTAGATCTAGATGTACTGTACAGTACATAAAACAAAATTTGGCTCCTCCCTATTATTAGAACAATTTGAACGCCTGCAATAGCCCATAGAGTCGCAAGGCATTCGGAATAACAGGACTTAACAAGCCTTCACTCATTTGTGTACTTACTTGCTCGTGAAGTTCTCTAAAATTTCCTCCTGATGTGCTGGACGATGAGCGAATCGCCCCTATCTCCAATACAATGGATAAAGTGAACTCGCAATATAGTTCTAGACTACATCATTTTCCGGTTGAACCTTTCTCGAGAAAGATTGTGTTTGAGAGTTGTCCTTCAACCTGACAGATTACCCTTTCATGTCACACAAGATCTACACACGTGACCGATCACGTTCGGTACCAGCCGAATATCCCCACCCCCACAACACTCTGCCATTACGGACCAAACGCCATCAATTTACCGGAGTACTCGACAGACACAAGAACATCTTCGTAAGTGTACCATATTGCTCGAGACATGACTTATTATAGAGTATATGCTCATGAGTATATGCTCACGATGGATACACAGGACAAGGCCCAACGCAGACAATGGGGATCGCCCCACGGGTTTGGCGCCCCGCTTCGCAGACTCTCTAATTACCCTCCTAGTTGGTGAACGACGATTTACTACGAACAGCGAGACTTTGACAGAACGCAGCCCTTTCTTTTCGGCTCTCCTATCTGGGCGATGGGACAACAAACTACAGGATGGATCGTACTTCGTGGACGCAGATGGAGATCTCTTCGAACACATTCTCCGATATCTTCGACGAGGGCTTCTTCCCGTTTTCTACGATAATGTTAAGGGGCACGATTATAACTTATACATGGCTCTTTTGCAGGAAGCGAAGTACTTCGGCATCCTACGTCTCGAAAAATGGCTGGAGAATAAGGAATATCTAAAGGCCGTCGAGGTACACCATACAGTTTCCAAGCAGAACTGCAATGCAGATGATCTATCTATCATAGAGTCGAATGTTACAAAAGAGTATCTGAGCGCGCCCCTTTGGTCCACCCAGTCATACTGGCACTGCCCTCATGATATACCGGAACATGCTAAGCGTCAGCGGGCTTGCCAGGATTACTCCCTGGCCCACGACCATCATAATGCAACGACAGGGCGGAAAGTGACAGTAGTCAGTTGGGATGCTACTGTGCTCCGGAAAGAGACTGTCTTCAACGATCATCTATGTTTGGATAGGTAAACATCGAGCTCTCTGTTACCATATTTCCAAGGGCGGCAGCCTCGACAAGCTCCTCCCTCAATGGCTAGAACCACGATCTTCGTCAACGGAATGGTAACCTGAGGTATGTTAGTACTTTCGCAGCCTGAGGGCTCTGGCTGTAATGATGATCAGGCTTATTTGGCAACGAACGCGAAGTCAAGTGACAGACCAAAGGGGCCAATCCGATAAATGATAGGCTAAAGGTTAGAGGAGCAATATCCAACGGTAGTCATTGATTACTTTTGCTCTAGATGCACCGCCAATAGTCACCTAGAGCTATGGCTGAAAGGAACTTGCAAGAGAGAACGTAACGCTAACTAGACAATGTGAGCTAGCTCGATGAATATGCAGGCGTTTCGCTAGGCGCGAGTTGTCGAATTTTACTTCACAAATTAGCCTCTTGGGAAGCCGTGCTTGTTGCTCCCGCAATTCGAAGACACTACGTGTAGGAGGATACATTCTGACTATCTTTGCTGTCTGGACAATCCTTGGAACATGGAAAGAAGAAGGGGTGAAGAAGTGGTGAAAGTTCTGATTTAAATAGAGAACGATGTGAGGCTCCGCAGTCTGAAAAGGCTTCGATCCATGCTTTGAATATCTTGAATTTAATACTACCCTTGTTTCAGCCCGAGGGAAAGACGGATTGTATGCAAATACCGAGTACCGAGTCTTCAAACTTTTGCAAATTTCCCGCAAGACTCGGTAGTGTTTCTGAATGTAGCTGTGGTGTATTGTCGGAAAGTTTCGTTTCGTTTCGATGCCTTGTGCGACGTACGAAGTATAAGGATTTAGGAATCCCCATAAGGGCCGAGCCCCTGATGGGGCGAAGCTCGCTTGTCGAAATATCCAAGCAATTCACTATGTGACTTTTTCATGCCTCATCAACCTCTACTTTTCATCCAGTAGCTTTCGTCTCTTTGAAGGGCCGCCGTGAATACGTACTTGGAGACTGTACAAAGCGAGCAGAATCTGAGGTTTGAAATCGGAATTGTGGATTGAATTTCACGAATCCGATTCCTTTCAAGAGCAACAGATGGGTTTTCTCTACCAATAAGTTCGTGAATCATGATCCGCTGCTTAACACTTGCTTCGGGCTCGGAATCCTTGGACGTTTTAGGCCGTCACTAAATCTCATAACTACGCACTTAATTTAGCTTTTAGTTTGCGATGTTCTTATACAAGCTTTGCGATTATCATCTCGCTTAGAAACATTTCTGTACCTGAAGTACGATCAAACAGCCTTTCTTGAAAGTTTCCATTCAGATGAACATCTCCACACATATGATGATTTTATCTTGGCGAAAATCGATGGAGTCGAGCAAAGGGGAAACATAAAATGCAGTAGTGATAGCTAGAGATTTTAGATTTTTGGCACGACTTTCAATTGAGGCTTACTCTTACTTATTTGCTCCTCCATACAGCTACTTCACCCACCCCCGACACTCTTTTCATGATAGCGAAGTCATTTCTCATCTCTACGTCCATTTCCGCCGCACTGCATGTCGTTACTCTTCCACAGGTCGTTCCGAGTCAAATCGTCAACTCGACGGATCTTGCGGGCTGCCTCACAATGACTATCGTATCTCCGAGCGATGCTGCTTGGAGTCAGAGCTCCAAGGATTGGCAAGGCCGAACTCAGCCCAGTCCAGCATTGACGTCCTATCCAAGTGACGAAAGTCAACTTACCAGTGCCCCCTCCTGTGCTCTTGCTTCCAGAACGAGGAACGACCGACTCCCGTCTTGCTGGTAGTCATTCCTTTGCCGCCTATGGCTTTGGAAATGATGGCAACCTCGTTATAGACATGACTGCTTTCCACAGCATGACATTTAACGCGGCGTCAAATCTCTTGAATTATGGTATTACGGAGTACAGGAAAGCTTCAATGTCACCGACGGGGGGCCTCAGCAAATATACATACATGCAATCTCTCACTTTAACAGCCGACAAGCCTCTCACCTCCGAGTCCGACCTCACAACTATCCCTCTACAAATACACACAGCCCTAGCCTTCAACCGCATACACTTCCGCAAATCTAGCTACCTAGACCTCGGGCGCAACTTCTCCCGTGATATCAAGGACCCTGGCACCTCCTACGCCCACGGTAACAATGTCTGGCTGAGCCGCTGGGAGGCAAACCTTGCGAGCTCTAGGCCTACTTGGCCGGCGGATGGCGTCTAGTATATGAAGAATTCGATGCTGCCGTTTGACGATGCTCTTACTGCCGAGGGGGTTCCGTTAAGGGGATTCGTGGAGTATAGGGATACAGCGCTGACGGAAAGAGAGTGGAGTGAGGTTATATGGAAAGTAGAACTTTGCGAGGCTGCAGGAATTAAGAAGGATATTTATGATTTAGCCCGTAGGGATATTTACGAACAATGCGCAGAGAATTTCTTTGCCTAGTTCCTAGGTGTAGGGGGAGACTTTGACTGTCTGATGGAAGGAGGATGTACGAGAGAGGAATGGCTGGAAGATTTTGATCTATACTTAGTAAGTGCCTGCATTGTGAGGTTACTCGTTAACCTTACATGACACGCGCTACTTTTCGGGCGTTAACTTGTACTATAAGGTCTGCTCGCTTGCCTGCTTTACTTGAATAACGAGGATCAAAGTCACAAGAACAGGTCGATATTTCAACCGACATGTCATCTGAGCCCTTTGTTCAAACTCTTCGGCACCATAATTGTCAAAAATGTTCTTCTGTGCCTCTATGGGGACCGGGAGTCTCGAATGAGCGGTAGGCAAGGGGCGCAAGTACCACCAAGCGAGTTGCTAGTGCCTGTGGCTTTGAGGCAAGTCATGTGGAACATTATGCGAAGACAAGAAGCAACAAATCACAAATCAAGATAGGCTCTCACCAACAGGCGAATGTCTAAACCCTGGCCGTGTGAACGGGATCTGGCCACCATGAGCGCTTACACTAAAGTGGCACAGCGGTGGCTTCGTCACGAGACTTCTTTCAGCCCAGCTGGCTATTCTCCTATTTCGAGGGAGCGGTGGAGATAGTGGTTACTCATTGCGAGTTAGGAGAATCTCTTGTAGTCAGACTCGATCAATACTACGCATAAATGACATTTAAAATGCTGAGACTTGTGAGAAAAATCCCACACAGGGCGCTGGCGGAATTAGTAAATTCAAAAGAGGAGCTCTCACTACGGAGTAGAGTCGTCCCTGGGGTCTCAGTGCTGTTTTCAGTTGTTAATCCCATTCCAATATAAACAAGCCTATCTCACACGATTGTGTCCATCCTCCTTACACCACACCTTGGATGGCGCACTTGAAATGTTCTATGAATCAATCTATCAACACCACACTTCTGCAAACAGATTTCAAAGCGTCTTATCTCATCTCGTCATCACCTCAAAGCTATTCATCTTAGACGAAAAAAGCAGGTAAGACACAAGTTGGAAGAAGAAACTCCAGTCGAATTCAAAAGTAATAGTGCACATGCCGCCTAGACCTAAACCCAGACCAGACCCAACCCGCAAAAAAGAACCCAACCTGTACAGCAGTGCTAGGTGACACAACTGGCTTTCATGCAGCACGCACCGGATAACGCCTTCAGTTGCTACATCGTAAGAAGGGACAAAGGAGAAGATGTATTTATGTGCCCGGTGACCCTAGGATGGCAAAATTAAACGATTGTATGCCGTGAGATAATTGTCTATCGATCGACTTTTGGTGGTTGCCATCCATTCATATACGCCATGAAGCCCATACCGATTAGCACAACACCAAGCATGGAAGCGTACGGTGCTGCACGATGCATGTAAGGATCTTGATTCCCAGGCGGCCTTGGCAGTGTGCTGATTGCTGATTGGGCTAGTTCTTTACTCTCTTCCGGACCCAAGACGTGTCCGTTCGATGAGCCAGCTTTTTTTAGCAGTAGACCAGCTTCTAAGTTTGGATCCTCAACCTTCCCATTTAGGAGTTCTGAAAGTTTCGCCCCAGAATCAGAAGAGTCGATTTCTTGTACCTTCAAGCGCAGCTCTTCATCTGATCTGATTTTCATCACCATCTCAGTCAAGGTCTTTCTATCCGCATCTCTTTCAGACTCGGCTGTTTCTGCACGACTCTTGAAAGTATCCATTTGGGCCTTCAATGATTGCATGTCACCCATCATGCTTTCCAACCGTTGTTCTAATAGCAAAGTCGATTCAGAAATGACTGTAGGATCAACTACTTTCTCATTGGTCACATTCTGTGTAAGATTGTTATTGCTCACTAGAGAAGGTTCCAAGGGCGTCTCGAAGGTCTTCTCGAAAGTGGGTGAGGTCTCGGTAGTGATGTGGCCATTTAGTTTAGGGCCTGATTGTAGTTCTAGGCGTTTTGCGACATCTTCGGCAAGTTCCCGGGCTTGTCTCTCCTTCAGAAGCATCTCTTCAAGATCTCGCATTCGAGCGCTCTGTGAATCAATCTCCTTCCGGGCAGAGGTAAGCGCTTCGGTAAGTGAAAGAATCTGACTTGACGATTCCTGACGGACAGGAGATGTATTTAGCACGGAACGAGGCCTTTCGGTGTTACTTCTCTTCAGAGAGGGAGATGGAGGCTCAAAGTTATGAGGTCGCGTGACATCTGGTTTCTCTGGTAGTGGTTGCTGAGGAGGTGGTGCTGGCGGATCTGAAAAACGAGGCTTAGCATCTCGAAATGGCAATGAGCCACCATTGACAAGTGGTAGCTTGGAAGCTTCGATGAATGGATGTTTTTCGATCTCCTTAATATCGTGCTTCGCCATCAACGATCCAAGGAAGTTATCAGCTCTTCCTAAATCATGGGTCTGGGAACGGGCTATTCTCATTTCATGCTGCAGATCATGTTAGTAAATGTGACTTCAAAATAACTGAAACACATACCGATAGTCTCTTCACTATCTGCTCCGTTGTGACAGGAGTCAACCAGAAATTCATTGGTCTCTGCTGACCCATGACGCTCATTTGACTTCCTGTAGAGCTAGGAGGCGGACCCATTCGACCATTGCTGTTGACCGATCCTTGACTACTAGAGCGACCTCTCATTTGTAATGAACCCTGGGATGGCACCATCATTGCGCCATTCGCAGGATCTAGATCCCCAAAGTTCATATCAAGAACATTGTTCGTTGCGCCCAGGAAACCTGCATGCTCAACCTTCGCAGCAACTTTGTGATGAACGACCGTCTTCTGATCTTCACTGACAATATCGATACCTAGTTCAAGATGATCCTGAGTTGACAACTCGTGTGGTTCGGAATCACGATTCTCCGCAGATAGCCTCGCTCCGTTGACAAATGTCCCATTTGACGACTTGACATCGCGAATATAAATCTTACCGCTCCGGTCCGCCCATATCTCGGCATGCTGTCTAGAGAGAACTTTCGAATCGAAGAAGCCATTGGCTGGCGTGGGGATGGTCTTCGCGTTGGTTTGTCGTCCTATTCTGAGACTATCAGGGTAAAATGGAACCGATATCGTTTTTCGCTCAAATGTCCCATTCATGGAGAGGAGATAGAGCACAGGATTTCCTTCGCCAACAGGCGGCCCGGCTGATCGAGCTCCATTAACTGGTTGTGAGGGGTTCTGAAGGATGTGTTGTGAGGGTAGAATCGAGGACGGTTGGTTTATTGAGGTCATAGCGGAAGCCGCAGAAGGGCCATTTGTAGTTAATATCGACTGTGGGCGAGCAGTAGAGACTCCAGATATTGGCTCGGCTTTACTTGTTGGCCAAGGACCTGCTCGTTGGGGTTTTTTCCTCGTAGCAGCGGTTCCCCAATCGGCGCCTGAAGTTGGCATTGGCACTCCATTTGTTTGTGGTGCAGCTTGCGTTATCGTTGAAGTTGACGAAGCCGATGAGGTGGAGGCAATCGAAGATGATGAATTTGCGCGTGAAGCGCTCTTGCGTGGCATGAACATTCGGGCGACTTCGTCGGGGTTCACGGCATTGAGTCCTCCTTGACTGACATTAGCACCCCATGGTGACCTGTTGCTCTGCTGGAAACTCGGAGGATTCGCGACAGCCGTCATCTGCGAGGTTTTCGAAGGGAAAATATTGAGCGGACGTGGAGATCGATGACGCTGGTCGCTAGCGTAGATGGAATGTAAATGTTGGTGAAAACTCCCCCCAGACCCCTCGACACAACCACGGGGCCCTCTACAGTTCAAGCTCCACTCGATGCGCAAATATTTCGTCTTCTGTGTTGCCCGAGTAGGCGTGAATGGGCAAATACCGGAGAGATGTGGAAAAGCTGTGTTGCCGCAATGTTAGCGGTGTTAAGGGAGAAGTGAACTATCTTGACCATGATCGCAAGCGCCGAATAGCCGCTTTGCCGCGGAGGCTGTCTAACAATGCCCTCATCGCACCACCGCTCGAGGTGCACTTGAAGACGAGAATGTTTACTCACATGGTATCTGCGGAGATGGTATGATCGAAAGGACGGCGATGGAAGAGGAATTGTCTTTTGGCTCTGATGTTGCCAAGCTGGAAAGAAGTCGTATGGAGTTTGCAGGTCCCTTCGCGAGGTCACCTCAATGGGGCCAATCATACCGTAACATCGGAAGAAGTGGGGAGCTTCTGTAGATGAGGCACGTGCTCACATCACGTGCACTAAATTTGCTTCTCAGCTTCAAAGGTGAGACTTCATCCTTCGCGATGATGAGCAAGTCTGAAAACTTCTGAGGGATATCAGGAATCCAATACTATGTCCTCTTTACAAGAAATAAAGGTCCATGAGACGTTTCTTGAACTCCAAATATCACGTGAAACTCCTTCACGTGAGGTGGTTACTGCTAGTGTAATAGCTCCGAGTGGAGCCAAGAAAATCTGGGGAAACATACGAAGTACATCCATGTGGCACCGCATGACAGCTCTTTCAGTGTCCGGTCTTCAGTTTCTGCTTCGTCACCAGAAAGCTGCAACTGCCCTTTTTGTGTACAATCTGTTCCGTCGCATTTCTCCTAGGACTATCCACTGCAATTCAAAATGCCTATTCCTGCAGGAGCTAACATAGGCGGTCCTTCGACCGTTGACAAATGTGGGTTGCAAATCTTCCGTCCGGCAAGGCTGCTGGCTGTCTATGGCCTAGCTACTGACTATTCGCAGTTAAGATGGGCGCGATGATGGGCGGAAGTAAGTGACATGGCATTGCTGTCTACCTCTTCTGCGGTTCTATTGCTAACGGATGATTAGCTGTCGGTGTGATCATAGGGTTCATCTTCGGTACGGACAAAACGGCCACTCTCGAACTTCTCTAATCTCCAATCTTCTAGGATCGGTGAATATAATGCGATATGGTGCTGGTCCGAACGGTGTTATGCGATCGCTGGGACAATATATGGTTGGATCTGGAGCTACATTTGGGTAGGCACTTCCACTTGAACTCAATTGGAGTTATTGACAGGAAGGAACAGTTTCTTTATGGCCATTGGAAGTACCATTAGGACGGATTCCGTATCCCAACAAGCCCTCGAGGCATTTGCACGAGCGGAGCGCCGACCAATAGTCATGCCACGGCAGAAATACCAACCACGCAGATATGAATAAACCTACCATCAGGGCAAGGAAAATATATAGAAATTTTGGGACTATACCAACGATGCTATAAGGCTAGACGGCGCTCGTCTATTGTACATAGAGTAAGTGGTAAGAATACCACGGGAGCTTCGTTTGACGGCTCTAGGAAGCCCGATGAATGAAGTGTGTACCACCAATTGTTAAACGGAATACCCAATGAACACAAATTTCCTTACAGTACCGCAATCGATTTACTATCTTGTGTCCAGTGGATCGAAACCAGAACAAGCAATGGGAGGTGGGAATCGCAGTATAGACAGGGGGTCGTACTTTGGATGCGGCTGTTTTTACTCACCGAATAGTTCGTGCGTGAGGAAGAGTTGAGTTTCAGTTCGAGTCTACCAGACTAATTATTGTATTGGTATACACTCTTTTCTGGCACCTCTTCATCACTCTTGATAGAAGCTAATTAATTACCATCTCTGGCTCGGCCGCCCTGATCACCTCTCTGATCAGTTCTTCATCTATCGTCACTTTACAACTACAAACATCATAGGAGTTTCTATCCCCTTGCCATCAGAGATCTAGATTAAGGAGCATGCAGCGGACATGTAATCATGTTATTTCGCGTCGAACAAAATCCGGAAAGACGTGAAGTTTATTGTGCATAACTTCAATAACACCATACATGCGACTTCTATTCATGCTGAGGCGTAAAGCAGTCTATTCACAGCCTCGGGAAGGCCAAGTGGTCCGCCACGCGCAACACCATGAGTCTAGCTTGAGAGCAACTTAGTTAAAGGAGGGCCGCCAAACACATGTCATATATTTTCAGGAGCTTGCTTCTGTGCTTTATTATTAGTCGTATCGACATCAACGGGACTAATTCTCACTCCATAATTCACTTCACCGGTTCTTATCCCTGTTACTCAGTCTACGCGATGTCACAGCAGAGGCCTGAATCTGGGTCTGGCTCAATCCTTGCACTGGTCAGAATTTCGAAACTCGTTCGCTGGGCTTTCGCAAAACGAAGGAATTTATTCGAGTAGATATCTCTTCTAAAAATTTGAGCTTGATTTCTGCGTACGTGTTACCATATCTAATGTACAGAACGCCAGGATTCCATCCTTTTCGGGATTCGCATGTGAGGTTCGAATAGTTGTTCAGCGCAACTTTAACGGCGCTCGTCATACAAACTTTGGCACGCCCAAGAACTCGGCTCCCCTTGCAGGTTAGCTTAGCCTATCAAAAAGCAACTTCACGTCAATATACAAGACTGGCTGGGTTGCACAGATATAAGGCAACTCGTATTCCTAGCCACATTGGACAAAGCGACTAATGTTCAAGTGGTCCCCAAGCGTGATTTCCCGTTGCGGATATCTTCAAGGTACGATAGATAATCTCGCTATGATGATTGTCAAACATGGTGGGGGCAACGACCTTCAAGCTCAGGATGAGTAGCTTTTGATGTCTTTATCCGCTTTATTATAATCGCGCCTATGCATGTTTTCAGGGTTCTTACGATGAAATGTGGGTGAGGGCACATTAGCTCGCTCTTACTAAAAGTTCGGGGAGAATTATGAGTGCACTTAAAAGAGAATCCGACCTCTGCACCAAAGTTTCCCAAAGTCGGAATGCATTTGTACTATTCCGCTATTTGTACCCCTATTCAGGTACTGCTACTACGGTGGCTTTCAGAGGGACCCTCATTCATGAACAGCAAAACAGGTACTAAAGCTCTGGAGGCACAGAAGCTTACTCGAAATAGATTTGCGAGGAAGTTTGGTCCCCGAATTAAACTGTCGAGTGGCTAGCCTGTTGCTGTTCCGCCAACTTTACTCGTTAGTTGACAGAAGCGAATATCATATGCCATCACGTAACCTACTTAATCATTGCTGAGACATACTGTCCCACAAAGAAGAGATTTCATCCTATACCTAGAAAATCAGACAATACGATACGGTACCCTGAAATATCTCCTTGGTCCTGTCTTTGTAAGACGCTTTGGCCGGACTTCCGATTTGCGTCTTGCCAACCTCTTTGAGGAAAATTTGACCACAACTGTCAACTGCAGATTGAGTCAACTCAGCACACCCTCTGCTGTTATCTATCAGTCGAACCGTCACTGCCAGCTACAAATCATGCACTGTATTTCCTCTATAGGACTTAGCATGCCCTTATTTTATGCTCGTTAAGCTCAGTCTTCCCGAGTTATCCAACCGGTGGCCCAGTCGTTACTCATTGCCAAGGCCCTCTATCTATCCTCTAGGCCTCCTCTCACCACACCTATAGACTTTCAGCACCTCGTTTGCTGTCGTCTTGCCTAACTTTAGAACTACTCACCATGATCATGGCCATGGAATCCAGGCGGTCCTGTGGAACGTGAGCATTGGCCTGCAGACTTGTAATGATCACTCTAGAGCACAACGATATCGCAAAGTTAAGTAGAAGTAAGGTATCATTGCTGCTCTTCGATCCATAGACCTGGACTTCACTTCTTCCAATATACCATCATAGTTTATAACTTTTAAACAACATATTAAAACGTCTTTCCTCGGCAGCATCATCAGTGAGTCTTGGGGTCTTAGGTAAATTTCCTGCACTCAGCTAAGGAAAGACGAGTGGGTAATAGTCCCTTGTAGCTATGTGAAAGATGTGATTCTCATAAATGGTCAATTTCCTAGGCCGCCTATAGTAGCAAATTAGGGTGATACATTTAAGTCATAGTACTCAATCAAATCACAAAAACCTGTAGAAGGAACGGCCCTTCACTGGCACGAATTTCTTGGCCCTAATACTCATTGGAATAACATTGTACCTTCGGTATCCAATGGCCAAGTGCTCCAGGGCACTCTTCACTCCTTGACACATACATTCAGAGCAGAGATATATGGCACAGCATGGTCTCATTCTCATTACTCTTCACAAGTTGCTGGTGGAATTTTAGGTCCCTTTATTGTTTATGGTCCAAAGAATGCTACTATTTTGGCAAACCAGTAAATATATTCTAGTCGTTCTAGTGTGCTTGTTCTCAATATTCTCTAGTGATATCTTGAAATACATTGCACCCGAGGCCAAGAAACCCCTTTAACATATCGTAGAGAAGCAACATCTACATGAGGTGTCGTAGGAGGTCATTACCTTCTTAAATTGATCATGTAATGCGAGCATCTCTTTACAAAGCCGTGACTTCGAGAAATGTTTGGTTCTGTGGATCATGCTCTATCATTCCTCTACACACTTGTGGCATATCTGAAAGACTAGGATAATTCACATGATGTATGGAATTGTTCTTATAATAGACAAGTAAAAAGCATTTGGCGTCAATCTTCCATGGAACAATAACCCGGAACAATGGACAATGGACAATTCCAGTTCACAACCCCAGAGTCTTGGAACCATTTTCCGGTATCACAATACCTATTCTCGGGGTTGCCTTGGAATATAAGATTAGGTTTCACTATAAGATTCACATTACTTCAGCAGAACATCAAGTTCACTTTCAACCCATCGACTGTCAATACAACGTCATCCTAATATTCACTGCTTTCATTTCTGTTCTGCAGCAGTAGGGACAATTTAATCCTCTCCTACATATTCCAGACTTCGATCTTTTTTCTCACCATACCAGGTCCTGACTTGCAACACGATCAAGAATTCATAATCCCAACTTCGCATTTGATCTTTTGCATCTGGCTTTGACGAATATTCCGAAATTTTCGCACACTAGTCACAGTCATACTTGTCCCGCTTCACTCTTAACATTCTTGACTCGTCGACCGTCGCTATCGATCTATCTTTCACAGATCACCCTAACGCCTTCGCGCTCCATTGCGCTAAGCGTCCACGGTCGTACAACCCACAATACCTGCAATCATGGACTTCACCGAAGCTGTTCGTGATTTTGGTAAGTCAAACCCTCTACGGTCTAATGATATCATGCTAACGGGTGTCGTTACAGGTCATGCACTGCCTCCCCTTGTGCTCAATGCAGTCGAGTCATTTCGACAATTCCCAGAGGCAAACCACCCTAGTGAGGATAATGTTCCTCACTATAGCCAAACTGATGGTTTTTTGGACTTGACGGACAAACCTGCAGCCTTCGACCCTTATCAAGGGGAAGACATTGACAATATGGTTTCAAAGAAGCGGATAAATTCTCCTCGCCTCCTTGCATTGAAGCGGAATATCCAGAGTTGTAGAGCGCTGTCACATGTCGACCAATCTTCTCAAGCCATGATCAGAGGATTCGAAGCAGAGCTCAGCACCGAGTGGGGAAACTGCGTTACGACCGCAATGATTGAGTTGGCACGCTCCCTGCGCTGCCTTGCTTGTGGGGTCAAAGCAAAGGAGTTTGGGGATGGAAAGTTCTTTCTCACCTCAAATGTAAAAGACTTGATGGCTGTTGTGCACACTGCTCTCACACGCCGGCCACTAGGAGATTGTTTTGGCTGCGAGCCCAATGACCCCATCTGGGAGAAGATGGCTGATGTTGATGCCCTTTGGTGGAATGAGCATTGCAAGTTTCATGAGGCGACAGAAGGCCAGCTTGTATTGAGATATCGTGAGGGTTTCTACGCCCCTGATGGCACGCAATTGTTACAGAGATTTCGGGACAGATGGGGAGTTGATAAGTATATTAACAACATACTGGATCCGGACCTACCCCGAATTACCTTTATCAATGATGAAACCGGCAAGACCGAGTACACAAAGCCTTTGACGCAGGCTAGTGACCTTCTCAAGTCCCTAACTTCCGCCAGACAGCGCCGGGCAAATAGGTACCACGCTTCAGTTCACATTGCGCCTCCTGTTGCTGCCCAAGGGGATCTTCAATACATCTCGAAACTTCTTCCTAATCCACAAGGGCAAGTACCCTCTGCCGTACAACCATCATCAAGCTCGACTTCAGCTCCAACGTGGCAGTGGAAGGCAACATCCAGCTCAACCTCGATTGGAAAACCAAATAGAAAGCCAAGAGCCAAGAGTGCTAAGAAGATTGCAGTTGAGCCTTTCCCAGGTGTCCTTGCCGGTGACTCCGGCGAGAGTAGCACCGTCAATACTGGCCACTCGATTCATCAAGATGGACCTAATCCCAATGCTGGTAATTCATTTTTGAATTCTCCTTCGACGAGCGATCCCAGCCATAGTCCCTCAGATTCATTTGCTAATGAACATAACACAAATTTCCAAAGTACTCTTCCTCCACTGGACTTCGATCTGATGGATGATTCATGGATTAACGATGCTACCTTCGAGGAAATTGAATCTGTCCTCAAAGCTAGTAATGTTACTCTATATGGTACGGAGAATCCAGGTGCGACAGAAGGCCCCATAGTTCCCAACTATGGAACTATTGCTGTTTCTGGCGGAAATACTACAAACACAGATGGCTTATACCATGGCTTCCCCCATCTAGACTCAAACAACCCTAGTCAAAATTATGACGTTCAAGAAATGGCAAAAGAGCCAGCAAATCCTGCCGGCCTTGGCCCCAGCGGCTTGCTTGACCCGATTCTTTCTTTTACGAGCACCAATAGGGACGATTCAGAGTTAGTTGATGGTGACAGCACCCACAATGCAGAGGCTGGAGCTGCTTGAATCATGGATAGCAGCGGCTTTACAGTACCATCCTTGAGCAAGAGTATTTTCGCTTCCGCAACTAATTCCCCTCCAACGTCGGACCCTATCTGAAGTTCCTCGGATATTTGACACAGTTAATGACACAGGTCGGAACACCCCCCTGGACTCATCAGAACACGTAGACTACCTGTTCAAAATCGTTACTCTTTCGGCTAGTCCAGTCAATCATGTAAGTAATTAGGTGAGGGCAACCAATGCGAAAAACCAGTAATGCATCAATTTTAATACAAATAATGAACTATAATTTATATTTAATAGCCTCTTAAATGCATCTTATATTCCTATAAAAATCTCTCTCGCCGTAAGGCTTTTTTAAAGGTATATTTAAGGTATTGTTTTTCCTATATAGTATAGGAGAAAGGTGACGATGATTATACTATGATGTAGAAAGATAGTTATGATTAAAGTGGCTACGGGTGTTCTAGGTAAAAAGCATAAGTAGTAGGAACTAAGTACCTACTGTGGGTACCATTAGTACCGTCTGGTCCGTGCTACCTGGTTGTAACAAGTAATAAATAATAAAGAGCCTTTTAGCCGGCTCTAATAACTTTCTATTATACCTAACCACCCTGTGTATAAGACGCTAGCCTTCCAGTCTTCCGGACATGTAAAATATTTATTTCACCTGCTTTTCGCCTATATCCTAAGCCAATTTTATATAAGGATCTAACTCTTTAAATATCTAATCGCATCGGCAGCCATGTCTTCTTCTAATTGAGCATTACCGGGAGGCATGGTAGTGAGTTAAAGAGGTAGTGGGTAATTATTTGTGTTAAAATTAACGCATTGCTGGCTCTTACGCATTGGAGTCCCTCGCCTAATAAGCGATCTTATTTGGTGAGCTAACCGGACGAGCGGCCGACTGACTAGCGATGAAAGGTCACAAACCCAATCTAACGTCTCGAGGGACAAAGTACTTACGAGACGAAATAGATGACGACCAGCAGGCAGTTTATCAACGTAAGCAAACGCACCCACCACGAGACTGCCAATGACATCACGTCCCGTTCGCAATGGAGCCCAAACGGAAATATGCTAACAAATGCCCCAACAAGCAGATGATGAGATAGCGGCATCCGGGGAGCTCCAGAGCTAGAATATTCGACGGATTAAGATGCGTATCCAATAATCGCTGAGAAATGTTGTCTATTCAGATGATAACTTGTGGTGATCCAAGTGGACTACGCAAGGGATCGCATCCAATAAATCAGGGGACGCTTGCATCAAAATTAAAACATGAACGTACAGATATTACTAATATAACGAGGTGCGACATCTCGAACAAACGAGGGAAATCTACGAAACACGATAATAGTTAGATTATGTAATTAGTAATGGCGGGAAGCAGCACTTGCTATTTATTATGCTCATGGGGAGACTTCCTTATTTCCGAACCGTCAGCAGCAGACGGAATGTTTTATTTGTGCTCATTTGGGGCATATTAGGGGCGCTGGTCTTTCGATTTTTATGGACTTGATTTTCATGTTTTCCTTTCTATTCCCCCTCGTTGTCTCAGCAACGCAAGCGACATTCATTCTCCCTCTCCGACCCCTTTCACCTAAATACCAACCTTGTGCTCATCTCTTGAGAGCGGTTGGGTAGAGTGGCTTCGGAAGAATTTCTTTGAGGAACCGCTTGATGCGGCTTCGAAGTACGCACTGGGTTGGTCGTCGATGATGGAGGGGACGATTTAGGTTTGATGTAGGGCTTGGGGTGGGTTGGAGATGGCAGTGTTTGTCACAGTAAAGGATGTACCTCCTGGAATCTAAATAGGTGTCTGAGGTACCATACTCTGTCCATGTATATATAGCATGGCAGAGCCACTCTGAATTGAGCTCGACGGAAAATTCTTCTCCACCTATATACTACGTGACATGTTTTTATATCTGTTTTCTTTGGCGTGGTGTTGAGGCTAGTCTTACATTTTAGGGGGGATTTACCGCCTGGGGTGGATCAGGGGTGTTTGTGTTGTATAGATAGAAATTTCCAAAATCATCGTCGCCATAATTCTGGAAATGCTTTGGGATTTTGGCTTGTAAGAAAACTGGGAGGATAAAAGTATGTTGCCAGTGATGTCGCCAGAGTTGGAAATAAGTATATTGCTGGGTGAAAGGTCATGGGGGCTGATAATGGGTACGTCCAGCTGCTCTACTTTAAGGACGAGTTAAGGAATCCATGTTTAGTTACTCTAATAGGTGATATATCGGGACTTGCAGATCTACCTTTTAGCAACTATAAAATTCCTTATAAAAGGGGTCACATAGAAACTGTTTCCCGCCAAATCTCGGGAGCTACAGGATTTCTCGCTCCGCAGCCGCTTTTAAAACCTCTTCACTAGTCTTCCCTGAAATTTTTTCGGTAAGCTGGAAGTGGATCGTAGAGATCCTAGTAGTCACAAGGTCTACGATTAGCAGTGAGTTAATTTTGCCTTTGATACCACCATAGATACTCTGTCTAGGTTACGATATAGTTTCACTGTTATCTGTATGATTTCAGGCATATCTATGATTCTTGATATCATGATTCAAGGAATCTTTGAAAAAAGGATTGCCACTGGCGGGAAGCCCTTTGCTGCTTAGAAGCCATTTCACATCCACAATCTTCTCAACAACCACCATCCTCTCTTTGAATTAATGACATAGCATACCATGTACTTGCCAACTCCCTCTTGAAATTAGCAGCTAGCTTGCCGCTACACGACTACCCTGTTAGCAATATTTGATAAAGCGCTTTGTCCATCTGTTGCTTTATCTCCACTTCGAATCAGAATCGCTTTCATGTGCGCACCATTTATCTGGCGATACTATATGTTCCTGGAGAGGATGAAATATACCCAGGCTTAGAAACCAGGAAGTCCTTTGCAAAAGTCTCCTCGCCTTCAGCAACGTCCTCTGACGGCCAACCCATCTTTACATGCATCACTCCCATGACGTTATGCGTCCCGTCATTTATTTCCATCCAATGGCGAATGGCTAGATTAATTTTATAATCATTACGCTGGATCCGGAACTTGTTATAGCGCGTCTCATTATATTCTATCTTTGTATCATAACCCAAGCGTAGACCGAGATTCTCTGGGTCCTTCAAAATACAGGACAACTCTTTCTTCACCCCGCTCGTGACCGCCTGTTCTCACATTTTTGTTTCCTTTGGTTATTAGGGGACAGTGGAATTTCCTTGTTAGGCAACTGTCAAAAATACACACAGCAATGTTGATTCTCATTGAAAGGCAACGATAAAATTTATGAATATCTACATACAAAACAATAGCTCTACCTTCACCTCGCTCCTCCCCACTTGTTTTAATTCCCCTAGGGTGAATTAGGAGACTTTAACATTCTGGTTCAATCCTTCCTTCTCAATGATATCGTCGAGAACCCAAAGGTCCATAATCTATATTAGTATAATCATCCACCCAGCCCAAACTGACATCGCCTACATCTGGAGCAGAACGCTGAGCTGTGTCTGCTGTCACGGCTGTCTGCACGAAGGCATTGGATGTCGGTCGGGTGTCAGTTGTTGTGCGAACGAGAGCAGGAGAATTCTCAATGTTGTTCTGACCTAGGGTTTATTAGCAGCAGACTTTGAGATCAAATAGAGAAGCACCTACCATCTCCCCAGATGTATCCAGATTGCACCAGAAAACTAGGGGTTCCACCAACAAGGGGGATTCTTACAGCCTCAAGACAATCCCTGAAACACCTAGCGTTGCCATGAGCCTGGTCCAAATCCATGAGCAGCATCACTGTCCGATCTCTGTCCGCTCGCTGCCTCAACGCCATGAGCTGCTTAAAATTCGCCATGTCATGACGACCTAGCTTCCCTTTCATCATCATCGCGTGAATTCTTTCTTCTAGTGTCTTCCAGTAGCCGTTAGTCGCGTTGAAGGCTTCTTGGAGTGCGCGAACGGCGTCGTTGCGGTTCACTCTTGCGCCATTCCATCGCATGAGCCATTCTTCTTCGCTGAATGTAGAGGAACATGATACTGGGACCGCTTGGGGGGTGCTGTTGATGTAGTTCATTGTGGTAGTATATATTTGTTGGAGGGAAAACAGAGATGTATAATTTGGGAAGTGATGTAGCGAGCTTGGGCGAAGATATAGGGCTGCAAAATCATGGAGTGCGATGATTGAGGGGAACATTGAACTGTGGATGTGCACTTATCTATCACGGCAGTTATTGGTGGCATCTCAAAGTTGTGATTGGATTAGGATTTTATGGAAGTTGGGAATGAGAGTATAACTGGGCATTCCAAAATGTGCTACTCGCGTAGTATAAGCCCCCAAACTCGGTTCCATCGAACTGACTTGGTCAACAATCCACAAAAATCCAACCAAAAAACTCCCAGCAGCAGAAGCTAGAATCCGCCTCGTCTGTCCATGTACCTTGTTGCGCTGCGCACTAGGGACCACTCAGAAAACCTAATATCCTAACTTATATTGCTATCTACGGAGAGGTCTCTGGTCCGGTGATATAACCTCTCCATCTAGGACATCCCGAGGCTTCTAATTGGCCCCTGAAGCAAATAAGTTTATCACTGAAAGTATAGGACGTGGTCTAAACAGCGAGAAGCGGCTAGGAATGGATTCTCAAAGGTCCAATCGTTGTTGACACTCTGAAATTTCATGAGGTTGTTATTCCATTTTGGGGGTTTTAAGATACATACGTGTTGTCATTTCGCACATGCTAGGCTCGCTAAGAAAGGGGTTGACGTATTTCTTGGCATTTATTTACCGAGGACAAATATCGAAACATTAAATCGAAAAATCTTTGACGTTCAAAATAAGAACAGGCACAGAGGCTGGAGTTCAATAGATAGGAACCAATATCAGATATTGTCGGGTTGTTTGACTGACGTAGCGTCCAACAACACTACTCACTACCTGGAAGTTGTATGATCTAGAAACCCTGGCTTTTAGGAGCTTCACATAATTTGGTTTCCTTCTCATCTAATCTCAAGGCAAATATTTTGCCAAAACATTCAGACTGCACGATGGGTCTCGATAGCCTCTTCGTTCAGCTCTGAATCTCCTCGAGCTTCTATGCCCGACTTGGCTCAAGGTAACTGTTTCTTTCTACTGAAGTGGGCCCACACATCAGCTGACCTGGGACCAAAAGCCCCTCTTTGTCTGAACCATCGAGGGTCTCAACTCCTAGTTCGAAGAGCTCCTTGCGCCTCTTCCATAGGGTGGCCAATGCAGCTGATTCCATTTCTTAATGGACTCTCTGATGCCCCATGTAAGCATACCACACACTCCACCTTCCCATCAAGACCCTTTAAACCTAACTCCAACCTCCAAACAACTTGTCCTCCTCACCCGACCCGGCATCTCCTCCTCTTCCTCATTCCCATCCCCGCTCCCCTCCTTCTTAACCACATCGTCCACCGCCCCCACACTCCCCGTCCTAACCCTAACCACAAACTCCTCCCCTTCTCCCTCATTCTCCAACCAAATAGCCACACTCATCAACCTCTCCACCGCCTTTCCAGTCGCCTTCAGCACCACCTCCTCGCCCTCCCCCCTTTTCTTCACAGCCTGCTCCACGCCCCTCAAAAACGCCCCCTCCTTCCCATCTTGCATCAATCCCCTCAATTCTTCCGTGCGATTTTTAGCGTTGGGGCGGCAGGCAATGTTTTGGTGGATTTGCTTGGACGATGACGCGGAGCGCGATTCGATGGCGGAGAGGTAGGCGCGGATGCGTTTTATAGTTGCGATGAAGGGGGTGGTAGAGGAGACATAAATTGTTTTTGGGGAGGTTGTTGAGCTAGAGTAGGGAGAGGCGACTGGGGGGTGGAGGAGAGGGCGTTTTTGGATTTTGTGGGCTGTGGTGTTGTTAGTATGGTGTGTCTTTGTTGCTAGGAAGTGAGAAGGAGACTTACTGTCTGGCAACCTCGAAAGCTTTTTGTGACTCGATTTTGGCTTCAGTGATTGTGTTTTCTGCTGTTTCGGTACTTGTATCGAATTACTAGCTTCTCCCATCGTTGTATCTGACATCTTGTGTCGTAGAACCTCTCAATTACACTCTTGCGAAAATCGCATAAGAAAATGCCCCGCGATCTGAAGAAATGTCGTCGCGTCGGTGAATCTTCGGCTGAATTAGGCTACACCTGATGTCACCTCAGCCTTACAGTGGTACAAGTACTCCGTATCGGAACCTCCCTCGACTATGAATCAGACGGCTCGAATGCACGATGGCGACAGCAGTGTTTCCCTACCTTCCTGCAGATGAATTGAAGAAAGCGGAAGATGAGTCGAATGTAAGTCAAGTTTTGTGCGACACATCTTGTTTGTCATAGCTCTGACATATCATGCTAGGCTCGAGAACTCTCCTGGTTCCTGGACAACTTGCAAGAGAAGCTTGCTGAGTTCAAGCATGGATTGGAGGACTGCTATGCTCGACTGTCGCCTCTAGAGGACCCCGAGTCTTCGACACTGGTCATTTCTACGCCAAAGAGCGAGCTTGTCAAAGGACATGTTACACGAGTGGGAACAAGAGTTGTAAAGGGTGTAAGTCTGCATATGGTTCCCTGCGTCACCTCCACAGCACCACAGCACCATAGCACCTTGAAACTATAGAAATACACCTACTGATATGCAATGCTTACAGTCCCTTCACCTCAGACTTAAAACCCTCCCATCCCTCCATCTCAAACTCTCGGAAACCTCCCCCCTCATCCTTCCCCAACTCTCCCACCTCCGCACCCTCCTCAACAACGCCCTTGACTGCGTCGACATAACCCGCTGGACCGGCGACCGTCACTCGGCGGCCTTCATAACCTCCCAACTCCACCTCCTACACTCCCTCCTCCTCGAAGCCCAGAACGTCCTCACTGGTCCCTCCTTCCCCGTCCCACGCCCAGGGACACCCCATCCACTCCCTATCGCCTCGAGAACTTCGGGCGAAGATGGTAATGAGCATAACCCGCCGTGGTATCAATGTATACCCGACCCTAACACCTTCGCCCCTCCAGTACCAGAGAATCTATCCCTGCACCTCATCCCCACGACGAGTAGTCTGATTCTTACAATAAGGGTGCTAGAGCCGACAGCCGTGCCACCAAGTGCGTTTAACAAGTTCGCATTGGCGATAGGCGCGCAGAGACGGCTGGAGCACGATGAGATGGATGGTGTGTTTATGTGGAAAGGGGAGGAGGTGAAGGTCAAGGAGAAGGTGAGGGTGGAGAGTGGTGGGGATCCGGTACTGCTTGTGCTGGGGGTGAAATTACAGAGTCTGGAGAAGGGCATTGAGGGGGCCATGATGTCGTTGAGGGCCGTGATGGGCCTTAGTCAGGAGAAGGATGATGATTGAGTGATCAACCCGTCAGAGCATCTGTTGTTGTTGTTGAAAGAGATAGGGATGTGAGATTTCCCCTTCCGTCGATACAGTGTTCGCAGAGGTATCAGTAATCCCCACCGCTAGAACCTCTCTTCTATCGAATAGCTACGGGAAGTGGACAAGGAATATCAGGGAAAGCGCTATGAGGAATTTCCATCTGAAACTTTAGTCAAAGACCTAAAGAATGTAGTAAAGAAAGGAGACGCATATTCTCCTAGTCTGACGTTGTACAGAAAGGAGTCGCGATAGAATATTAGATCCTCAGCCATGCCCCACAAATTCGGTTCTAGAGACCAAGAATCTACAATGGCAAGAAGTTGCTTTTACTCCCTTGTCGCAGACCTTCTCTTATTAGACCCCCGGTGAGACCATCTGTGCAGCGGTATAGTGTCCGTCCAACCCCCCATCGTCGTTGTCCATGAGAAGCTTCACCGAAGACATGCATATATTGAATCACTTATATTCTCATAACAGGTACAGTACTTGTGTGTTTACAAAGAGCATCAGAAGAGTACAGCTGGTAGTCTGTGATGCCAAGTAAAGAAAGATACTGTGTTTCAGCGCTATATCTTCAACCTTGTTGGAATTGCTTGCTAGTTGATGTTTTAATAATTAAAGAAATTCCCTATCAAAGCTCCCATAGTTAAAGTACAGCCATGTTGATACTTTCCATACTATGCCCTGCCATCTGGTATCGTGACAAACTCCGTATCATATCATGCTCGGTGTTAACTTGTAGAGGCTAGCTCAGCTAGACCTTCGAAGAGGACGATGTGACGGCGCTCTTCATTTATTCTTCCAATCCAAGGAGTCTCCTTCGGGAATACTGAATCTCTTCTTCAGATTCACCTAGGCCACAGGTGACCATGGCATTGGAATCAAGATTCTTGACTTCATGCTCTGAATCAAAGGGACCGTCTTGTGGACCGTATCTCCCCATCCTTCGACGCTCCAACTTTGTTCTCTTCTAACCTTCCTCTCCTCTAAGTCTGCAAATTGCCAAAGATGGTGGACAGTATTCAAATCGCCAATCTGAACAAACCAAGCACCAACACCTTCCATAACTTGTCGTCTAGCACCAAGTCCACGGCGCCAATGGGTCTCCCATTCCAAGAGATTGCCTGGGTGAAGAGTATAGGAACGTAATTCGAAGACACCACCAAGCTGACGAGGAGCAGTCGTGGGCCAGAAGGAGAATTCTTGCATGAGAGAAGTTCTCTTGGTAGTTATGAGCGATTTAAGCCTCTTGTCAAAAGCGTTGAACTCGGGGTGGTTGGAGATGCTGTGTAGGGAGTCATGATAACCGTGATATCGTTGATATTCCCAAATGTGGACTTCTTTGATCAGCAATTGTATATTTGCAACTGTCAAGAGGCTCACCGAAAGTATCGCAATCGCCAACCTCGGTCCTCCAGCTTCCAACTAAATGGACCTTGTTGTCTGGCATACCCGCCATCTTTGGATACCATTTCCCTACTAACTCAACGTACTCATCCACCTTATCAGGCTTCACTTCGTGGAAAACAATGCTGTGGACGTATTTTCCTCGTGCTAGGACCTGCGAAAACGAATGCTCGATCTCGCGATCCATCTCCCGACCTTCTTTGGTGCCATAGAGCAAGCTACTAAGCTTGCCCTTCTTCGAGTCTTCTTCTTCGGCCGCTTCTGCAGATGCGCCTTGTGAGTCTAGTGCAAGAGCGGGGAAACTGTCAGACGATACGATCTCGCATTGCTCGCATTTGAAGCAGTGGGAGGGGAAAGCAGGGCAGTGGGGGCGCTCATGCTGTAGACTGACTTGCGCTTGATTCCATCCTCTTTGCTAGGTTGGCCGTCTTCGCCCTGAATTCCTTCTGCTTCACCTCGAACGGTTTGACACCTTCTGAAGTGACATCAGCTAGTGCGGGGATGCGAGCGAGGATTGAGCTATTGCTGAAGGGTCGGAGAAGGGCAGTCGGTGTGCTCAAGGAGCTTGGAGCTTTAAGAAGGCGACGGGCAAACATGATGATGGAAATTGAGGTTGAGGCGTTTGTAGAATCGTGAAGATGGTTTCAGATGAAGCTCAATTTGGAGCTTGGAAGGTGGATACAGTAATGACCGGCTTCTAAGAAGCACAATCAAATGGAAGTGAGGTCGTGCAGCAACCAACGGTTATATGAATTTCCCGATCGTCACTAGATAAATTGTCTTTGTTATGAAGTGGGAAGTGGGAAGGAAAGAAGAGGGAAATGAAGGAGTCGAGAGCCGATCTTGTGCAAGAAGGCATACTCACACAAACAAGGCGGGACAAGAGGAGATGGAATTCGAAGGCGTTGATTGGATGGGGAGTTGGAGAGTGGGTATCTTAATATACGGAGTACGGATGTATGTAGGTAGGAGCTCTTCACCCCGCATTTTCGGGGTTTCCATTTAAGGCAGTAAGAAAGAAACGCATCAGGTGATATAAGGTCACGTGTTTGAGCTAGACCATTCCGGGCTAGATGTTTTTCAATGCAGCTCTCGACGACAAATCTTATCGTGACAGCTTGACTACCCAACGGAAGCCTCAATTCAACTCTCACCACATCAATCCCTCTCCGCACACCCAAACAAGATGTCGTTCTTAGGAAAGAAGTTCCCAGCGCCTGTCGGTACGTAGCCCTACCTTTCCATGGCAACCCGAGAGGAAGGCGATGCAGAATACTAACGTCACAAACCTTCAACAGCTAAGCCATTTGCTCCATTCCTCGTTGCCGGTACGTCCTAGCTCCAGGATATATGGTCCCGGATCTGCGTTTAATGGCGGGGGACGATGAAGCCAAATTTGGGAGGATGCGAGGCCGTGACTGATTCAGAGCAGGTCTTGTTGTCATGTATGGCGTCAACTCCTTCCAGACGATGATGATGAACTGTGAGTTGCGACCCTTCCCGCGACACAGTTCCTGCGCCCGAGCGACAAGCCTATTCGCCACTTCCTGAAATACCAATGCTAATGCTCGAAACAATAGCCGAGGAATTCAAGAACGACCCAAGAAACCCGAACGCGAAGACCGTCAAGCCAGCCGACAAGCACTAGATATGGAATGATGGGACGGTTGGAGAATGCATGAAGTGGAGGTAGACATCGAGAGACATGGCCCGAGGATGGCTGGAAACTGTGGATAAAGGGAGCATTGTATCATACGAACATCACCGAGGAAGCCATCGAAACCGGTTGTCACGATTACAAGAACTAGGATCTTCATGCCTTGTGTGTCAATCTGACTCGTGTAGGGATAACTCGATCGAGCTCGATCATCGCTGGAAACCAGAACATCTGCACCATCCGCTGTCGAAGGGCTTTCCACCACACTTTGATACTTGTGGCGGGCATCGCTGGATGACTTAAACAGCGTTGAGACGGAGTTCCTGCACAAAAAGAGCGTCTTAAGGTTTCTTAAGTCCACTAGCAAGTGCTCAATGAACGGTTTTCCCTGTCATCACCAGATAATTTTCGAACCCTTTACTATCTACCCAAGCACCTGCATAGCGATAATATTCATATCTATTACACTCGCTTCCCCTTCGAGAAATCACGTTTAGACCATGAGAACAAGTACCTCTGTCACCTTGTTTCTTGTCCTTTCTCACATTCATCCCCTCCATTCTGGCCTCATTTACAATCTAGTGTTCTCCTTTTTCGTACGAAAAAGGAAATGTAATCAACTAGGCATACCTCAGACCTTCTACTAGCATAAGTTACACTTCGTTTATTCTCTTTTATGTTTCCCCATCAGATACGACAGTTCATAGCATTCAGCGTTTACAGATAGCCAGCCAAGATCAAAGGTTTACACCCTATTATTGTCCCTAACATGAATGACTCAGATTGGTAGCGTCTAATATCTCACTTCGGGCTCCGGGTTGAGGATTAGTATCGAGAACACGACAAGTGCTCAATGTCGACAAGTCGGGTGGGAGGTCTTGCATTCATTATAGATAACACTCTTAAAACGAAGCCCTGATCAACTATAAATTAGAATGCTTAAAGTAAGTGTAATTGAAACCTTTACTAATTTCATTTGCATCATATCTTGATGCTGTTTGCAGGGCTCTTGTCAGAAAGGTGTCCAATGCAATTCATTGGATGTCCGAATAAAGTGTCAATCATGTGGATTTGAGATGTGGCCCTTCCCTCTAGAGAAACGTCTCTCCTCAGATGTATATTCAATTCTACTAATTGAATCTCCTGCTGGCTGTCATTCACATGAATCTAGAGGTAAACCACTTTAGAAGAGACGACGAGCTTTTTTGCTGTCATCGAAAAGTTCCTTGACACTACCAACGAGGGTAGCTTTTTTATTTCCAACATGTGCACTTCGCTCTTCTCCTCTAGCCACAAAAAATTCACGGGGTCTATTTACAAATCTTTCCAGGAGAATTAGATCATTCCTGCCTCGTTCAAATAGATTGCACAACAGGCCGAATACAGCTGCTAATTATTATGCGCTTCTTAAATGAATAGTTCCCTGTTCCACAGTTTTCCTCTGCTTCCCCTATTCACAGAGAAATTTGGAAAGATTAAGTCAAATTATTAGCGACTTTTATTCGCAGAGGCGCCGAGGATATATATCTCCCTTGTTGGCCTATATAACTATACCTTTCTTATTTGATAGGAATACAAAGCCAAGGAAAAATAAGAACCAATCATGTGTTCTTGCGGGAAATGTGTCGTACGGTAACCGTAATACGTGCTTTGATCAATTAGACTATGGTAACCATATTCAGTACGAATACCATAGAGGTACGAAATCTGCTATGGTACTCACCATTAGTCATCTATTTGATCATCACCATGATTATATTATTATACAAATGATGACCTGAATATTAAACACGGCTTTAAAATAGCCTAGCTATCAATTGTTTGATTCGCCTTCTTATACATGATCGGCATCGAGAGTATTTGGAATCGAGAGTTGATCGAATATATGTAACCTACAGTACTAGTCAACTGATATTAGTCGCTTCTCAATACCACACCAATAACAACCTCTTTGCCTAGTTTGCAAACACATACCATTTCTTTAAGATAGCACTAAACTACATATAACTTATTTCCTATAGTTTTTCGATAGCCTAGTACACTATATATTGATTTGAGCTAGATCATAGTTATTAGGGTTATAATATAAATGTTTTAGCTACTAGGTCAAAATTTAACCCTGGTTTTATATAGCCAAAGCTACTTTTCGGCTCCTTTATAATTTACATCGGAGTAACTATATAACCATTTTATAGAGAAATAAAGTATATTAGAGGAAATACGGGAAATGATCCAATAGAAAGATATACCGAAGGGATTCCTCAGAGAGTGGTAATATAGTTATTTTAGGAAGTGTTGAGGCTGAGCTTTGGTGGAAAAACGAGGTTCGGCTAATATCAGTTAACGGTGAGTGTACTCCTCCCAAGTGTATTCGAAATATTCCTACTACAATTGTTAGTATTATTTTATTAAATATGGACGTTAACGACCCTACTAGTTCTCCTTTAGGAACTCGATTCCTACCTGCCTTTCCTCAACCTAGTGTTAAGCCTACTAACGTCACTGTATTTCCTCGCAAATCGGAATTTTGAACTCGTTGATAATCAGGTATATTGGAAGGCTGATTTAGCTTCCTTTTTTTTAATCGTCTATTTCATAATCTATATACGAACACTATAATCCAATTCGTATATTCCATGAATGTTGATGAATTAGACGTCTAATTGATCAAAGACTCGTATTTACGGTTACAATACAACAGATGCTGGGGAGATTCGCAAATTATTGATTTCTAGCGATCAGAAGGACGCAAGCGACAACGACAACAATATTCTCATTTGTATATACAGACCGCAACTTATTAGCAGAGAGTCCATGGGAATCGGTTCTGAGCTTGTTTATAGGCTTTCTGAATCGAGTGCAAGGCTGCTGCGGCTTCAGGTTTCCAAAACTGCCAAACCGGAACTGGTTTGCTTTGTTTGTTTGTTCGTTTGATTATTTTATTCAAACACATCGAGCCAGCAGGCCATGCCGGTGTGCATTGAGTCGCGAATTGCAATATTGCTGCAGCTACAGCCTAGGGTTTGCTTCTGTCTTAGTAGAGTATTGGTTCGACCTCTTGAGATCGTGATAGGGGATGTGGGAGAGGTGTTGAAAGGCGTGTATCACTTCTAGGAGTTTTTGCTCGAAGTCAATTGCAGCATACTCAACAATACCCTTACCATTCCTCCCCTAATAATTCGATTCTGATAAGTGCTTAAGTGTCACATTTCATCCAACCTTTTTCTGATCTCGATCTCGTGGTGAGCCGAGTATTTTTCTGCGGCCTTTGAACATGCCGATACAACAAACGCCAGAACTCGACGTGAAACTCGACCGGAAGCTAAAAGCTTTTGTGCAGACGAGACACAAACCCAAATCACGTTCCTTAAATATGGCCACTCAATCGTGGCCAAAGAGCCTGGTATTGACCATATAGCAGAGGAAAGCCTGGGTTCGAGGAACATTGTCTTCTCTGATAGTGTACTACAGATTGTTCTATGCCATACATCAACAATTGTTGATGCTACGGTCCAAAAATTACCTGAGACGGCATTTGCAAAACTGCCAATCAGGACATTTGGTTCTGTAACTACATTGGGTAAAACCGTGGAGGTTGTACTCATACCAGTTGTACCTGGCATTGCTCTTGCTACAGCTGGCGCGGACTGTATAGTCGGTTAGCTTCCTCCGGCTATGCAATTTGCAAGAATGCTACTGCTGGCCAGTATTGGACATAGACGAAGAACGCATGCAAGAACTGTAGGTTATTTCTTACGCATTTGTCTTCCAATTTACCTGGGTGACACTTAGTTGACTATATCACACTGGTTATAAACATGGATGCGTTTTGCAGTTTTATTGGCTTCCTCTTCATGAAGATAACGCAATCAGATGAGCTCGACGGCGAAGAATATAATAAGACAGATTTAATGATAGATTCCCCTGTTGGCGGATCCTGACGAATGTGACCAACAATTGCCAAAGAAATGGTTCTTGGCAGTGGGAGAAGCTTTCAGGCAGAAGTTAAGAATGAGGGAAAGAATAGAAAATAGAAAAGCACTTGGCATGATCTATAAGAAAAGATGTAAGCAACCACTAGGGGTCGGCGCTAGCGTCTGAAACAGCTATAGACCTAGGAGAAATTTCTGTAGAAATAAAATCTTCTCAGGGGTGCTCGCTTAGTATGATTCCTATACCCTGAGTTGCTAAATAATTAAAGGCTCAAGGCGAGCTAAAAAGGGGTTTCATAAATAGAGACTCTTTTAAATACAGTTGTATCACTAATACTCATCCAAAAAATGTCTACACAGATTTGCTATTTATTATTAATGTAATCAGTAGGGTTCTTTTAATAATGCTCCATTTGTATTCTACCGAGCTTCTTGTTTCTGTTCTGTCGTTTCCATGAGGTTACGAAACTTTGAAGTGTCCACAAAGTAGTAGTATGCCTGAAAAGTAGTCTCTCAGCCTTGTGGTTTCTAAATGATTGGTTTTCGCTTCAAAATGGCGTATTGTTGCCACGACCAATAGAGCCACCGTGCAACAATGGCGCTTAAACTTGCGCATATCCACTCGAATGTCTCACGTGTTCGGACTGTTAAGACTGAACCCGGAGATGGAACTCGATATCTTTCACCAATCTGCACTCTCTCATTACATCCCTTCTTTCAACCTAAGAATTACAACACGAACGACGAAGTGTTCAAAAGGCTCTTCAACCATGAAGCTCTCTTCAGCTCTTAGTCTAGTATGGTTCATACCATCCCCCGTTAATGCTCTCGTTGGAATCACGAATCATCCGTACAATCCACCATGTGCCTTTGCTTGTGGTAATTCTCTTTCTTCATTTACGCTCTCATGTTCAAGTCATGATATGCCAGGTGGAGGTGGTCACTCTCACGGTGGTGCAGGTCTGACATCGCCAACCTGCCGTGCCGGGGACACTGCCTACTTGACCTCGCTCGCTTGGTGTATGAGCACCAAATGCGCACAGTACGGCATTCCGACCTCGCTGCTTCAGAAATACTGGGAGGAGCAAAGCACAAAGGATCCAACTGTCGCTCCGAAATGGGATTACCCAACAGCACTTCACAATGTCACTGAGCCTCCAACCCAGAAATTGGCCAAGGGAGACACGATCAATACCACTTCTCTTGCTTCACAGGCAACATGGGACACGCAGTATCGCACTATGGTGTTTCTTGAGGGTGAATCTGCTTACGAGTCAAGATATGGGTATTTCTTCTATTCCATATTAGCTTTTCCCACGGAAGGTACTCCGCTAATACTGTCTTCTGAAAAGGGTCGCACTCCTCGTGACAGGCTTTGCTGTACCAATATTCTTCACCTGTCTTGGTTACATGCCATACATGACGGGCCTGTTCGGAAAGTTGAAACCATATCTCGTCTACCCGAGTCTCATTGGGAGTTACCAGGTTCGACCATTACCATACCTGCTCGGTAATGGTGCTACAGTTGGTCAATCACTCTACATTATTCTTATGTTCATCCTCAACATTGTCTTGACATCCGTCAACTACAAATCAACCCAGCCAGCTCCACATGCTTGGTTTCCAACGCAGAGAAACGAAATTCTAGGACTCATATTTTACCGAACTGGTGTTTTCGGACTCGCCTTAGCTCCATTAGTCATTCTGTTTGCTGGTAGAAACAACATATTGTTGTGGTTAAGCAACTGGTCCCACTCCACCTTTCTGCTTCTACACCGATGGATTGCACGCATATTTGCACTCCAAGTTCTGATCCACTCAATTTTGGCTGTAATATGTTACAAAGAGTCCGGAATCTATGTGGACGAATTCAAGTTGCCCTACTGGATATGGGGCATTGTTGGTACAGTCGCTGTTAGTATTATGCTACTTACGAGTGTTCTCTGCTTGAGACGCATGTCATATGAGGTCTTTCTCATCACTCACATTCTAATGGCAGTCTTTGTCATTGCCGGTTCTTGGAAACACGTCTCATTGAGGTTCCCGACCGAGTGGGGCTATATTATGTGGCTGTACGTATCGTGCGCAGTGTGGTTCTTAGACCGATTGTTACGAATACTTCGAATCTTGAAGACGGGAATCCGAAGATCCAAGGTTACCGAAATTGGTGGTGACTTGGTCCGCGTTGATGTCGAAGGAGTTCGCTGGAGCGCGGCTCCAGGTCAGCATCTCTACGTATATTTTCCGACGCTCCACAAATTTCGACCTTGGGAGAGTCATCCATTTTCACTGCTCCCAACAATACTACTCAATTCGACGGACCACCAGAGTAATTCAAATGCCAGCGATAGCGACAGGATTGAGGTGCAAGAGAATTCAGAAAAGCACAGTATTCCTGCCAGAAATGCCTCTTTGTTTAGGAACAACACCACTGCTAGAGTCACCATGTTCATCAAAAAGTCCACAGGGCTTACCAAATTTCTGGGTGCCCAGGAAAATCTATTGACATTGCTCGAGGGTCCGTATCCAAACAATTCTACGAGCTCCGTCTTGCACTGCGATCGCGTCCTCCTTGTTGGCGGAGGCATTGGAATAACCGGTCTTCTCCCGTGGGTGAGTGCGCATCCTAACGTGAAACTATGCTGGAGTGTAAAGCAGAGTGCAGATTGTCTTGTGCAATCCATGAATGGTGTGTTAAGCAAGTTTGGTGAAAAGGAGGTGAGGATTGGGGAAAGACTGAAGATCACCGAGATCCTAGCTCAGGAAGTGCATGCTGGATGGGCAAAGATCGGGGTTGTGGTGTGTGGACCTGGTGGTCTTTGCGATGATGTTCGTGCAGCTGTCGCCGTGGCCGGCAAAAGGGAGAAAGTTGTCTTCGAGCTCGAGGTTGACGCATATTCATGGTGAAGGGGGAACATGCATATTCAGATCGCCTGTGACTGGTTTTTTGGAAATTTGCTCCGCCTTGGCACTGCTCGTCTAATGAAAGTCTATTCTGTCTGGGAATGATATACTGCTTCTTACCTTAATCCTACTTCAGCCTATCTGGCATATTCTCTGCATTATTTTGATCCTCCGTCCGCAATGAAGATACCCTGCCTATACTTTCGCTGCTTCCCCGGATCTGCAGCATGCTCCTGTTAGCCACTATAACGTAATAGTGGTTATATGAGTCACTTATTTCCTTAGTAGTTATTACAAATTATCGGTAAGGTGGCAAAGAAGATTCTGGAGGATATTAAAGCCTGATTAGTCAGACAGTCACTCTATATAAAGACTCGCTTGTTCCTGTATTATAGAGGGCAGTCCCTTTTAAATGTTTCCTGAGAAATACTCTCTTTACCCTACCCCAGAAACCAAATTCTGACTCCTGCATAAGGCTCTCAGCTTCCAACATTGGCTGATTCATCCAGCCAAAAACATCTTTTCAACTTTCCAGCTCGTAATAATCAACTCAATTTCTAGCTCAAATTTGCGCACCCAAACCCCCACGCAGTGATAAATATCAATTTCTACTACTCCGAAAAGATTGCAAATTTAGTACACGTATTGTGCAAATCCTCGATCCCCCATTACGGTTGATACTGGCGTCCCCATCAATATATTACTGGGCGGCGGCTTGCAATGTTGGTTGGAATCCTGACATTGACACATAAGCGAGATGCGGGGAAAGGGGGATTGGTCCTCGCTTAGCTGACAAACCTGCTCAAACCATCGCAATATGGACAAAAGAGATGTCTTGGCACTATGCACCCTGCGCTTCATTTATAACACTGACAATGCCTGTAGCAAACATTCAGGTCCGCAAGGTTGGAGCTGGTGATAAGTTTCGTGCTTGGTATGAGTAGTTTCCAGTTCATCGATGGCAGTTGGTGTGGGGAAAGGCAGTGCAGGGGAGGAGCTAGTTAGAGCAAGACGGCACCTCGGAAATATGCCAGTTTAATCCACTATAGCGGCCCGTTCCATATGACTGGTGGAGCAACCTTGATCTAACGTTTGAAACGAAAAAGTTGCACGCTCCAAAGACATTTCGCTAAGAAGTAGTTCGCGTAGTACACGGAGGCCGCTAGAAGTGTTATTTGACTGTAAACTATCCACAAACCCTCCAAACACGGAATGCAAATCTGAATTACTAAAATTCGCTCGCTACATTGCACTCAGAAGAAAGCAAAAGCTCTAACCTCAATACTCTGCCTCGGAATCCCCGATCCCATCTCCCGCAAATCAAACGAACAATGCGGCACTGCGATATCCTGCCCCTTCTCTGAATCAAACGCGTTGAAAATAGCGACCTCAGAATCCAGCTGATCTGGGACATAATACCACTTATGGTTGGGATTGAAGTGTACCTGGAACACTTCATTCACGACGGTAGGGAAGACTTCATCTACGACGAGGAGGTCATCATCCCGATCGACGCTTTTCGGGTCGAGGTAAGCCATAGGATAGTCTTTGCATGGACCGGTGAGGGGCTTCCAGATACTGATTGAAGGAATAAGTATTTCTTTGGCATGGAAAGGGATGGGGGTATATCGTACTTGATGACTTGATATTTCCGCTGCATCATCTTTTCTTTGTTTTCTCCAAAATATTTATCGAGTCTTCCTGCGAGCTCAGGTGTTGTGTAGTCTATTAAGTGATCAGGTAAGTGAGTAAAGAACATGTGAAATGGTCAGGTACCAATATGAGCAGACAACGAAGGCTGCGCAGCACCCTCCGTATCATCCTCCCCTTCCCTCCTCGGAAACGACTTCGTCCTCTTTCTCAACATCCAGTCAAATATCGTCACATCTTCAGCACCCAGAGCTTTACATATACAGCTATGCAGCTCTGGAAGATAGACACTCTCGATCCACTCGTCATCGTCGAAATTCTCCGGTCGCATTTGACTGCTGTCTATTTTCGCTATCTTAATTCCATGGTCGCTATAATCTAGGTTTGTGGTGCGGAGATTGTTGACTGTGATGTTGGGGTATGATTTGATTGAGAAGTTATTCTGTGGGAAACCCGTTGGCGCGGCGTAGTGGAGGATGTAAGGTTTCTCGCTCGTGAGGCGATAGTTTTCTTTCTGGACGTAACGGATTGTTGCGGTAATTGAGTCTGCCATTTTGAGTGTTCTTGTAAGTATGTCAAAGTAGTCTCAAAGCAAAATAGGATTAACTCAGTCGAGAACGCCTAAGGACAACCCAAACCACTTATTCATTAGTTCAATAAGATCGATGCTTTGTGATAATATCTTTTCAAGCTTTCATGGTAGCTCAAGATTGAGCACGTTAAGGATTCGTGTATGCCGATGCATCTTTGTACCTTTTGGGAGATTGAGCGGAATACGTGGGATACCGCTGCATTCCACATAGTTCCAATGAATCTTCCAAGAGTTAACGAAGACCAATTGCATGATGAGCATGTTTCATGGTGGCTTCTCTTGCCTGCATATCTTGAACTCGGGTAATCTACAGACATCACTCTCCGATCACCATTGTTACCAACGCTGGAGGTATTATGAGCTAGTTGGAGAAAGAATTGGGAATTCTGAGAATCCTCATCTCTGGCTAAAAGGGAAATCCCTTCTCTTCAGCGTGGGGTTCAGATTCTCACTCTCGAACCTCTCTCTCTGTTTTCACTATATTAACAACACAAGTCCCCCAGTTCAAGACTCCCCCAACCCATCAACCCATCCTCTCACATACAACACAAACTAAAGTACAACCCAGTCCCCCCAACCAACCCAAAAAATGACAGGCACCCTCACCTCCACCACCACCAAAGCCCAACCCTGGAAGTCCGTGTGGCCCGCAACCTCCCCCGCCACCCAGCAAACATCAACCTTTGCTGAGGGCCTCACAGAGGATGAGGTGACTAATCAACGTGCTTACGGCAGTCATGCCAGTAATACAAAGGGGAGAGTCGTGCATATTTCGAAGAAATAAGTGTAAGTGAGAGGGACATGAGGAGGGGAGAGTGGGTGTAGGGATGGGCTAATGTTTTTCGATGTAGGAATTGATGGAAGATGAGATTTGGGGGCATATGATTGGCTTTTGGAGGGGGAGATGAAAGAGAGGGGGGTTTGGCAGTTATTGGAGTAGATTTCGGAAGGGGAGGAAATACATGTCGGTCCTTACTCAAGAAGTTCGAGTTTGGTTCTAGCCAAGAATTCAATCCAAGCAGATTCTAGGTCATGAGATTGATTTACTGCGAGCTATCCTATCCCACTGAATACACATCCCTAAATATCTTTGAGGTCCCCTGTTCGCGGGGTAAATGATTGAATATACGGAAAATGACGTAAATACATAGATCTCTTTTTAGCTAGGACGTAACTATACAGAAAATCTTTAGACACTCTAAGCTATATAGATTTATAATTTTCTGGACGTAAATACATATATCATATTGTTAAGTCCTAAAAATTCTATATCGTAAGGCTTGGAACATAAATTTAACTAGGACTTTTATATACACGAGTCTAGATTTTAGCAAGAAAATACCTAGATTTTCTAATTAACCTCTTATCGCCGCCGCCGGAGGTATCGGGAATAGCGTCATTTTCGGCCACCTTGCCTTGCCGCTGAACACCCTCGCCGCCTACCTTATCTTTCATACTCGTTATTTAATTAAAAAATAATTAAGTATACGAGGGATAATCAGATAGGTGCGGCTGCGGTGGGTGATTAGAAAATCTATGAAATACGGTCCAGAAATAGGACTCTAGTCCCTAGGTTATATAGCTAAGTCCTAGAATTTATGGACCTGAGCATCCGAAACTTCTACGTAGTTGCGTCTTTTTAAAAAAGAATGTGTGCATTTAAAATTTTCTCCTTTGAATATCCCAAGGCCTATCATGATGTCCAATTAAGTCTTGAAAAGAGTCCAAGTAGATGTTTCCTGAAATCGAGACTACTAACAACCACCTAGGCCCTTGCGGATCTGACACACCTCTCAAATTCACTGAGTACCGCTTCTCTCTTCTTACTTACATCTTCCAGAACCTCATACATCGACGCCGTCACATAACCAGGATCATTAGCTGCGATGTTCTCTCCGCTAACAATATCCAGATCTGCCTTGATATCCTGGTGGCATTTATCTAGTATCTCATACAGCTTCTCTCTGAACCCCACTATGGTGCTTGTGACAGCTGTGGTGCACAGAGTTGCTATTTCTGCAAAAAGTTTCGGTTGACCTTCGATTCGTGACTTCAGGGAAACAAAACGACGTTTTGTCACACCTGTCCCATGATCTATCACCGCATACATAGGAAGCATATATTGCATGACATAGGATGATCCGTGCGTCTTGAGGAGGTTGTGATAGATAATTCTAAGATATTTTAGCATTCATTCCGAGAACGGGGTGTTTCATTCGAGAATATACTGCATTTGATTGTTAAACCCATCAGTTAATTTTAAGAGCTCATAGTCAAGTTCACGGCGTCGTCTTGGAAGGGTCTCAACACGAAGGATTTCTATTTTTAGTTAGGGGGGACGATTAGTGCAGACTTGTAGGTGTAAGACTTACCACCTAGCCTCAATGGAAGCGTATCCAGCTCACGAAAAACTGTACCCTTAAGGTTATCGAAAGAGCGTGTGATCTTATCGTGGATGACGCCCTCGGAAGATTCCATGTTGTCAACCATTGCTTGTATAATCTCTTCGTTCCAATCATTCCAACCCACACTGCCAGTAACGTGAGCACCATCATGGTTCCAGAAAGCTAGCACGGTCTCTAATAATATCATTAGCCTTTTGTACGTTATCTCCTATAAACTTGTGGTCATACGGTGACCCCACTACACCATTCGATTAGCTATAAGTTTCGGCACAGGAAGCTGGAAGACCTACTACTCTTTCCCACTTCGATACGGCAACTAGTGCGGCATTTGTCCATCTTTGAACGCCCCGGGCTGTATTTTAGTCAGATTATGTCTTGAAGCGGCAAGTTGAGAGGGACCTGACCCAGGGGCTGACGCAAGAACTGTTCTTTTGTAGCATCTAGCTCTCCACTACAAGTCTCAACAGCTCCACGAAAGTTCTGTTGAGGTTAGTCTGTCGTACTATTTTTTGAGATAGGGGAAATTTACTCTCCCGAGATTCTCTTGCAACTCAAGTACGAACTCGGGGGCAGCAGGTTGCGCTGCTGCCATATCTTGAACATTGGCATTTAGCCACATCTCACTTTTCTCAAATAGGGTGAGTATTCGTGTCTTTAGAAAATGTCTAGTCTCCGCGATCTGAGATTCTGATGGGATTCCTCGAACATAGTCTTGTAATTGAGGAATACCCGACGTAATCATTTTCTGTTTGGCAATTGCAACCTTGTCATCAGTGACGTTTATAGAGCTACGGCGTCGGTTGGCGTCAGTTTGGGCGGCGATAGCGTCGCTATAAAGGGTGTTGGATACGCAGAAAATTCTAATGCTTCGGACGAGACTTTGCGTAGCATAGCGGTGTGTTAACTGACTCTCGACGTAGTCGTTGCGTGCGGCTATGAAGAGGTGTTTCTTTCTGTCTTCCATAAGCGTATGCTATGTGAGGATGCTCATAGGATAGCGAGTCTTACTCGGCTTTCAAGGCCCCGAAAGGTAAATCATTATTCTCCCTATCCTCAATGCGACGTTTTAGGTCTCGCATCGCAAGTTGGTTAAAAGTAGCAGTAGCCGGGATATCCCTCAAAATTTCTGACGCCACAAAGCTCTAGAAAGTGTCAGACAAATTGGAAAAGTAGCAATCATCCGCATACCTCCGACTTTGTGCAAATAATTGCGACTCCTTGCGATCTTTTAAGTTTACTGAAACCCATACCCAAAAGACGCACCATTACTTCTTCTACACTTCGATTCGTAACAGCGCGCCCAATTTCAGTAACCACAAATACTTCATCGCATTGATACAGTCTATCTTCTGTTATTCTGACTCTAGCAGCATTGACGTCTCGTAATCCTGAACAAGGGGGTCAGTAAAAAAACAATTTAATTTGTGGGAGGAATATTTCTGACGCCTACTTACCTGGAAGGTCAACAAGGACAATTCCATTCTTTAGGACTTGGGCATCTAGGAATACACTTGGGTAATATTTTAGCTATCGTCGGCGAGAAGCGTTTTAGAGTCCTACCGAACTACTTCGATGAGGGGCCATTTGAGAGCTTTCAGGGAATCATCTATAAGAGAAGTACATTGAGAGGCATCGTCAACTAAGTGAGTAGTGATACGATTATTTTGGGGCCAGATAATGTCATCTTTCCATGACATGAGAGTCCCAATTGCTTCATCTGTCGTGATCCTAGGATTTCCAAAGTATAAATTGCTGCAGTCATTGCGATCGCCGAAAGCGCCAATGATAGTGTCCCAAGCAAACTTTGCATTCTTTTCTAGTTTCTCAAGCTCGACATGATCAGGCATTTCACTTGCGTCTCTATCTAGAAGGTGATAGCGTCTATAGTCGATAACACTTTGCCGCAAGATATCCTGGATCAATTCGTCTTTCATACTTTCTATTTCGATAGTGTAGGTGGCACTGTCTCCATCTCGTTTCTGTCGGTATTCTGTAACCACGGTAGTGCACGCAGATCCCCCGCCACCCTACTAACGTTAATCTACTGGAATAAAACGTCAAAAATATGTATCTTACAGCTTTGGCGAGACTTTCAGTTTCAAGCAACGAGTTAATTAAACTGCTTTTGCCTGGCAAATGTCATTAATCGGCTATCATGGCGACAAAGCAAAAACTCACCAACGCCAGAATCGCCAACCAATCCAATAGCGAACTCAGTGGGTGATTGAAAGTCACGAAGCTCCTCGGCAAGCGATATCACCGCATGTAGATTCGATTCCTCATTGTCTGCTAGGGAGCTTTGCTTCAAAGAGTCCACTAGTGATATGCAAAGAGCCTTGCCTTTCTTGACGGCATTCTGGATATTTCGTTCCTGTTCTTGGTTCGTGGTGGGGATTGTCTCCGCTGGGTTCCTTACATCTGAACCTGGTCTCGCTATTCTCAAGCTCCCAGAATCATGACCCTGCGTCATGGTAGTGGTCTGGACTCTGTTGGCGTTTGTTTGACGAGAATGAAAGGAAAATAAGGTTGTGTACGTCAACGTAAATCGTGAAACGAGACGGCGGAATCAACTTGATGTATTCGAGAGTTCCCAAATATCAATTAGGGTTGAGGTTGTAGGATGGTGTTCTGCGCCTCACTGCATATGCAACCCATTTCCACCCCTGTTTCACAATTGTTGGTCCACCAAACTTTTGGTGAGACCAACAACCACAGCGGCTTAGGGCGCATTAGAGGTGACGATAAGGCAGATTTTGGCCGGCAATCCCGAATGCTGACCGCTGCAGAAACGATTGCTTGACTTTGGACACAATGCCTCCCTATCAGCGAAAGGGTAAAGCGCTCTGGCGAGTCGCGAAACAATAGCCGGGCCTCGAGGTGGGCGCTTAGATATGAACTCGAGACTGTAGCCTTACAAGTGCTCTAGACGCCGTGAAGGGCGAGCTGAAGGGCGCGGCGATATTCTCTGGATCCTTCTGCCTAGGGCGACTTGATTCTCGTCTTCTCCTGGATAATATATCATGTGATATCTTATGTATTCCTTCGATCCGGTAGGGTGACCCACGAACACCCGAGTGCGTTTTGGTCGTCTTTTTGGCGCGTTAAGGTTAAAATAAAAGGTAGAAGGCTCGGTATGCAACTACTTCTTTAAAATGTTCTTCATCCATCTGCCTTGCCTCTTATCTCCAGAGACTTTTGGTCGTTTTTCAGAAATGCAGAGATTTGGTTCTCTAAGAGGCCGAGGGAATAAGAACGAAAGAACGTAAAATTTGAACTGCTGAAAAGAATATACAAAACTGAAAGACGATTTGGTGTTGTGCCTTCAAATCGTTCATAGTCCTGAAGTTGTCGTACCACGAGTCTCCTACAACCATAGGGGACAGACAGACTTCTGAAAAATTGCTGATGGTCAAAGGTGGCGTAAGAAGATGTGGCGGAAGGATTCGAACTAGCGAAGTGCTCTTGTTTAGAACCCTGTGGAAGGAAATGTAGTCTTCGTAACTCCACGTATCGTGAAATGATTTGACTGTTGATACCTCTGTGGTGCGTAATTTTCAATATGAAGGAGAGGAGTGAAATATGGTTTATACTTTTCGCTCGTTCGCGAATTTTACGCCGAAAGTATTTTCGCGAGACGGGGGAAGGCTAAGGCCTTAATGAGATCAATTCGTATCTTACCCCAAATCGTGGTAACCTCCCCGGCCTCCGCTTTGTCGGAGCAAGACCGACATAGTTGGGTTGCATCAATATCGATGAATCGTCGAAGTGTATGCCTTTATTTAACCTAACGAATGTAACTGGTCTGGTTTAATTCGCTTGCATACTGAGCCGCGAAGATGCACGATCATCTTCGGGTAAGACGCCAATGGCGTTTTACCGACTACGAGCTCGCAAAAATGATTCGTGCCAAGTTTGATGTAGATGATAATCTAACGGTATCATGAGCAAAAGCGGTCTTTCGGAGGCACGGAGGATTGGACTTAACTTCTAAGAACCACAGCGAGTTTTTGCAAATGTTTCCGGCTCGGCTCATGCTAGATTTTGGCGCCGTGATACAATAAAGACCTGTTTTCCCTCATTTCCCAATATTGTAGTCAATGAGAGTTCGCCAATGTGAAAGAGTTATTTTTAAAAAATTGCAGTTGAGAAAACGTACGGGCAAGGGGCAACAATAGATCATTGTGATTAACCTCTAGAAGGCACATGAAGCGCATATCACCTTCCTTTTTAAGCCACTTAAAACTTTATTTGCACTTCACAGAGGGGTTTTCTCGCCGAACGTCGAACGCTCTTCGACCTTACAACTCGTAAGTCGACAAGACCTCCCTCCAGTCAGTTACTCAAGCAACCATAGCTAGCCAGTCATACTACTGTTATGCCACAACTATAGCAAACATCATTCCTATCAGCTTAAGGACTCGATGAGGTATTGAATGAAAGGGACCCATTAAGGTAACAAGTTAGACTTTGAACGAAAAAAGTGACGTTGAGCAAGTTGTGTTTGATGATTAATAGATTGTGTCGTGGCGTTCGGACCAGACTCTTGACATATAAACCCCGAGTAAACCAAGAAGCTGACCAGAACATTTAATAGCACGCCTAAAATTACCAACACAAAAATCGAATTTGTCTTCATCCCAACTAGGGGTTTTAACCGCATAAAACTTATTCATTGAGCGCAACGCAATGGCAGCGCAAAGGCCGGAAGTGGAAGCCGCCAATGACTCTCTAGAACCAATTGCAATCATTGGGTTCTCGTTCAAATTTCCTCAAGATGCTGACACGTCAGAAAACTTTTGGCAGATGCTTGTTGAGGGTCGGTCCGCCATGACAGAGGTACCCAAAGACCGATGGAACAGTGGAACATTCTATCATCCTGACCCTGAACGACATGATTGCGTGAGTATTAGCTGTAGTATCTCCCCTCGAAAAAATCGAAGCTAACAATAGAAAAAGACAAATGTTAAGGGAGGGCATTTTCTCAAGGAGGATGTCGCACTCTTTGATGCTCCGTTCTTCTCTTTGCCGCCCGATGAGGCGAAATGCATGGACCCGCAACAACGAAGCTTACTTGAATGCTCGTATCATGCATTGGAGAATTCTGGAGTCCAAGTTTCGTCGTTGGTGGGCACTAAAACCTCTGTATACGTGGGGTCTATGGGCAAGGATTACGAACGAATTTTGCAGAAAGATCCCCAGTTAGAGGCCAAGTACTTGGGGATTGGAACAGGAACTACCATGCTAGCAAATCGACTGAGCTGGTTTTATGACCTTCGTGGGCCAAGCTTCACTCTTGACACTGCATGCTCAAGTGGCTTGAACGCACTCCACCTGGCGGTTCAGAGCATTCGAGCTAGAGAATCAGACCTGTCTATCGTAGGCGGTTGCAACATAATACTAACACCAGACACAAGCTCAATTCCTCTCTCAAATCTTGGAATGCTCGGGCCAGACGGGGTGTGCTATAGCTTCGATCATCGCGCGAACGGATACGGACGAGGTGAGGGAACAGCAATTGTCATTTTAAAAAGCCTCACTCGGGCTATCGAGGATGGCGACACAATCAGAGCTGTGATCAGAAATACAGGAGTAAACCAGGACGGAAGAACGCCAGGGATCACGCAGCCCAGTACTGAGGCGCAAGCCGCCTTGATTGCAGAAACGTACTCGAAAGCCGGGCTGTCAGTCGATGAGACAGGATACTTCGAAGCCCATGGGACCGGGACAGCACTTGGAGATCCTCGGGAAGCCGCTGCCATAGGCCAAATGTTTAAGGATAACAGAGAGTCTCCGTTGATTGTTGGCACCGTCAAATCGAACATAGGTCATCTTGAAGGTGCAGCAGGCCTAGCAGGATTGATCAAAACAGTCATGATTTTGGAAAAGGGAGTGGTACCCCCAAATATATGGTTCGAGAAGGTCAATCCTGAGATACTGGTTGATGATTTGAATATTCAGGTCTGTGGCGGTGTTCTCATATTCTCCTATCCTGTTGTTGTTACTCAGCCCGAATCGCGTAGGGGTTCTTAAGGGGCGTCTGCTAAGCGAGCGAGGTTTTTGTCGGACTTTACAGAATGCTGACAAAGCAACAGTTCCCCACTAAAACCGCGTCCTGGCCAAGAAATGGACTTCGACGCGCCTCAGTCAATTCCTTTGGATATGGAGGTTCCAATGCCCACGTCATCCTCGATGATACCTATCACTACCTCCAAAGCCGAGGGATCGTTGGTAAACATAGGACGATTACTTCACCTCTCGATTTTGATTCTCCAGAGACACTTGTGGACGCCAATGGCAATTGCAATAGCACAGACGCCCGCCCTCGACTGTTTGTTTGGTCTGCCGCTGACGAGGTAGGTCTGGAGCGTATTGCCACAAAGTACGTAGAGTACTTTGCAAAGCGATATCATGAAGGAGAGGTTTTCATCGGCAGTCTTTCCTACACGCTCACGAGCAAGATAAATAGTTTGCCTTGGAAGTCTTTCTTGGTAGCGGATTCTGTCGATGCGATTCAGCATGGCTTGTCCTCAGGTCAACTAACCAAACCAGTCCGATCGTCGTCGTCCTCGCGGCCGGATATCGCCTTTGTCTTTACGGGACAAGGTGCCCAATGGTTTGCTATGGGCCGAGAGTTGTCCTTTTATCCCACGTTTCAAAAAAGCTTGGTTGAAGCAGAGAGATACCTGATATCAATCGACTGCCAATGGAGACTGACCGGTAAGTGAATCCCCGTCCCTCCCTCTGCCCGAACTAGAAGCTGATCTGTCTTGTACTAGAGGAGCTCAATCGCTCGTGGAAGACTTCAAAGGTCAACAATCCCGCCATAGCACAACCAGCATGCACAGCCTTGCAGATTGCGCTGGTGGACCTTCTACAGGAATGGAGGATAGTTCCAATTTCGGTTGTCGGACACTCTTCAGGAGAAATTGCCGCAGCATATTGTGCAGGGGCCATATCCAGGGAATCGGCTTGGAAAATAGCATACTTCCGAGGAGCACTCGCAGCAACTTTGGTTCATACGCGACTTCAAAAGGGGTCGATGGTTGCTGTTGCCCTTTCGCAGACCGAAATTGAACCATACCTCACTGAAGTTTCTCAAAAGCTGGGAACTGATCGTTTGGCGATTGGGTGCGTGAACAGCCCCCAAAATTTGACACTTACTGGGGACGCTGAGTGTGTGGATTTGATAAAATCGTTTTTTGACCGAGATGCCATCTTTGCACGCAAACTTGCCGTCCCAGTTGCCTATCATTCATCGCATATGGAAGACATATCCGATGCCTATCAGGGCCTAATTCATGATATTACTCCAGGATCTTTAAGTACTAATCAACCTACACTAAAGTTTTTTTCGTCCGTCACCGGACGTTTAGCAACTCGCGAACAGTTGGCAAGTCCTATTTATTGGGTGGCCAACATGGTCTCGAAAGTCAACTTCTCAGCTGCACTAAGTGAATTGTGCCGCGATCAGTCGTCTATTCGGTCAGGTCAAAATGGGTCTCCAGGTCTATGCTTAATAGAGGTAGGTCCTCACAGTGCACTCCGACGACCAATAAAAGAAATATTGGGTGTTACTCCCGCTTCTGGTTCGACCAGCTACCACTGTACGTTGCAACAAGAGGTGGATGCCTGCAAGTCTCTAGTAGAGCTTGCTGGTAGTCTGTATTGTCTTGGCCATTCAATTGGTATGCAAGCGATCCAAGGCCCTGACTCGAATCGATCGATGCTATGCGATCTTCCCGAGTATCCGTTCAACCATTCTCAGGCCTATTGGGTTGAGAGTAGGTTGAGTCAGAGCTACAGGTTGGGTGAAGTTGCTAGACACGACTTGCTAGGAGTTCGAGAACTAGATTGGAATCCGTCTGAAGCAAAGTGGAGAAATGTCATCAGAGTTTCTGAGCTTCCTTGGATCAAGGACCACAAAGTAAGATCACACTACCATATTTGCAATCAATGTGCTGAAGAGAACACTAATCTTTGTCTTCAGTTCAATGGCTCCGAATTGTACCCCGCAGCTGGTATGCTTGTTATGGCAATCGAAGCTGCTCGCCAGCTGTCCAGCCGTAATCAAAACATTCTCGGCTACAGTGTCGAAAACGTTCAATTTCTCAAGCCACTGCTTATATCTTTGAGGCCGGAAGGCGTGGAAACGCGAATCCACTTTCGCCCTGATAAATCTTACCAGCCGACCCAAGCATCATGCAATTTCTTCAGTATCTACCTGTTGACTTCTGGGAACTGGGTCGAAGTATGCCATGGCAATATTGTGACCAGCTACCAAGCTGATATCCTTCCACAAGCCGCGACGATGTCCAAGCAGGACCCCGCAAGCTGGAGCTGCTTCAACAGAAACGTCGCTGTCTGCAGCAAAATTCTCCACCCAAAAGACCTCTACAATAATCTAACCATAGCCGGCATTCATATGGGACCTACCTTCCAGACACTGAGACAAATATCTTATGACGATAACTCTACGGCAGCCGCTTTTATAGACCCACATGATTGGAGGGACAAAGTAGGGGGCAGCCAGCTGCTAAGTCATCATGTTATTCACCCCACAGCGTTAGACGCCGTGTTACACCTGGCTTTCGTTGCTGGATCAGATGGTACCTGGGGCGCATTACGGCCCATGGTTCCAGCAAAGATAGATCAGATATGGATCTCACATGCTTTGTTGGCTCATCGTCCAGACCAAACGCTACAAGCTTGCGTGCAGCGTACCTTCAAGGGACACAAGGACACGGAGTTCCAAATTCAGGTTTATGACAATCTAACCAAGGAGTGCCAGATCTCGTTGGGTGGATACAGAGTGTCTGCTATTGGTGACTTTGTTGACAGAGGATGGAAACGCATCTGCTGTGGTATTGAATGGAAGCCAGATGTGGAACTCCTTTGCAATGATGAATTATCCGCATACTGTGACGCCGCCCTCCACCCTGATAACACCGACTTTGAGGCCGACGGTATCGACAGACTGGAACTTCTCTGCTATTCGTTTATACAGAAGACACTAGATGCAATTTCGACGGGTGGCGGTCTGAGTGACGCTACTCACATTGGTAAATATGTTGGCTGGATGAAGAAGACAATTGATGGGTTTGAAACATCACATTGTATATCAAAACCAAAGGACAGCCCGTCTCTTAACGATGATGCGTATTTTGATACCCTTGTATCAGGTATAGGCTCCTATCCAGAGGCGGATCTCATATTGGAAGTTGGTCGGAATTTACTACAAGTTCTGCGAGGGAACCTCGATCCACTCTCAGTTGTATACAGCGAGCATGCGGCAAAGGGGGTGTATGATGGTGCGACCTTTCATCGAAACTATGATAAGGTTGCCGCTTATGTTGACCTCTTGGCCCATAAGTCTCCAACTTTGGAAATCCTAGAAATTGGCGCTGGCACTGGAGGATGCACTTCACCGATCTTGCACAAATTAGCCACTCATGGGGAATTTGACAATGGCCAAGCAAGATTCAACCGATATACATACACCGACATATCGCCTGGATTCTTTGAAGGCGCTAAAGATCGTTTCCGACCATATTTGCACCGCATGGAATTTCGAACATTCAACGTCGAGCAAGACCCAATTTCACAGGGGCTGAACCAGGCAGCCTACGATGTCGTGGTCATGTCAGCGGTTTTGCATGCCGCCGCGGATTTAAACAATGCCCTTGCAAATATCCGCAAACTTCTTAGGCCGAATGGCTCGTTAATCTTGGTAGAGCCGTGTAATCTAGCTGCCATCCGGATACCGTTCATCTTTGGTTTGTTACCAAGCTGGTGGTCTAGTGTTGAAGCAACGCGATACTGGGGACCCCTCCTTTCAAGTAGACAGTGGCATGAAACCCTTCTTCAGGCGGGATTCTCTGGCGCAGATGTCTGCCTTCAGGATTTCGAAGACCATAGACATGCCATGAGCACGATAATATCCAAGCTCCCAGGACCATCGTCAAAGTATTGTCAAATGCCTAGACTTGTCATTCTTGTCGCAAACAGAACAGAGCATCCCAAAATTGTAGAAGACCTTATGCTTGAATTTGCTGTCATGGGAGGAGAAGTAGAAATCATCCAATTTGCAGAGGTGTGTTCGAGAGACCTTATAGACGCATTTTGTATCTCTCTCCTCGAATGGGAGAATCCCTTCTTTTACGACCTACAGCATCAGGGCTGGGATTTCTTTCAGCTGCTTGCTCGAACAGTAAACGGGATATTGTGGCTCACTCGCGGCCGACAAGCCAATCCTGCATTCGGCTTGGTGACTGGACTCGGACGAGCTCTTCGGACGGAGAATCGGTATCTAAACTTCGTCGACTTAGCACTAGAGGCAAACACCACAGATGTTGAAGCTATCAAGCACATCTTAGCTGTTCTCAATCGATCAATCAATGCAGAGCCTGTTGAACAAAACGAGAGTGAATACTCCCTCAAAAATGGTAAATTGTGTATCAATCGCATCACTGAAGTCGGCCACTTGAATGACTACCTACATCAGAAGCAGATCTTAAAAGAGGCAGAAGTACGAAGTGTTGTATCAAAGTCAGGGGAATATTTGTCGCTTACCATCAAGACACCAGGCCTACTCAACACACTTGAGTATGTGGAAGCACAGTCCGAGGACCGCTCTTTAGCCCCCGACGAACTCAATATAGATGTTAAAGCATCTGGTGTTAGTTACCGAGATGTGTTGATAGCCACCGGAAAGATTCCTGCAAATTCTCTTGGACTTGAGTTCGCCGGAATTATCGTTGGTGTTGGTCACAACATTACCCTTGATCAATTCCAAGTCGGAGATCGGGTTTGTGGCATCGCGTTCAACTCTCTATCAACGCGAGTACGCAGCAATGCTTCTGCTACAATCAAGATTCCCCACCCCGTCTCTTTCAATACTGCTGCCGGCTTACCTTTGACATTCGGACTCGCCTACCATGGTCTCATGAATACCGCGAATCTGAATACGGGCGAATCGATTATGATACTCTCTGCAGCTGGGGCAGTTGGTCAAGCAGCTATACAACTGGCGAAATTTGCCGGGGCAAACATCTATTGCACGGTTGGGAGCGAGCAGAAGAAGTTCATGATCTGTGATCGATATAGCATTCCTCACAATCAAGTTTTCGTCATCCGGACTTCTGAGTTTGAGCCGTCATTGCAAGACCTAACGTGTGGCATGGACGTTATCCTCAGTTCTGCGGTTGGATTCAAGCGACAGGCACTGTTGGGGCTTCTAGCTCCATTTGGTCGATTCATAGACATCTCGCAATCTGATGATTATAACTCCGACTCTAGATCCGCACAGCTCACGGAAAATAATACTACATACTCGAGGCTGGATATTGCACTAATGCTCGAAACTTCAAAGCCTCTGATGAGCAGACTCATGCGAAATATCGAAAAGATGTTCGTTGAGAAATCCGTCGATGTTGCAATCTCCCTGAACATCTATACTTGCTCTGCCGCCGAGGAGGCCTTTCGTTTTGTTCAGAGTGGGAACAGCACAGGCAAAACCGTGATCCAGTTTGAGGATGAGGACGTTGTACATGCTGTTCCGTCGAATTCACCGAATTATTATTTCAATCCCGATGCTACCTATGTCATTGTAGGAGGCTTGGGTGGGTTAGGAAAACGTATTGCATTGTGGATGGTCAGCCGAAAGGCAAAGCACCTCCTACTTCTTGGGCGCTCGGGCGCAAAGGGAGCAGGTTCGCAACAATTTCTAGAGGACTTAAGTAGGAAAAGCGTCGTTGTTCAAGCCCCATCATGCGACATCACCAGCGAAGAGGCATTATTGGCTGTCTTGGAGAATTGCGCAAATTCCATGCCACCAATAAGGGGGTGCATACAAGGCTCTATGGTACTACGGGTAAGTCGGCTGTTAAAAAACAGCAATCTCCCAGACAGTTTCAACTTACTAACCTTCTGTGCTAGGATGGCTTATTTGAGGCCATGTCATTGGACGACTTCAATCAGGCGGTAAACCCCAAGTCTCGTGGATCCTGGAATCTTCACAATCATTTGCCTAAGGGGCTTGACTTCTTCGTTCTCCTCGCTTCAACCAGTGGCATAACAGGAGCACACGGCCAATCTAACTATGCTGCTGGAAATACATACGAAGATGCTCTAGCTCATTACCGAGTCTCCTTGGGGCAAAAGTGTGTTTCCTTGAATCTAGGATTAGTCCTCTCTGTCGGGTTTGCAGCCGAGAACCTCGAGACTCTCGACGCCTTGAAGAAGGGCGGCTACGATGGAATTGAAGAAAATAACGTCCTTGCTATCCTTGATTATGTGTGCGATTCTTCTTTGCCGATCAATGCTTCCAATGCCCAGATCATTGCAGGACTCGATATTCCTACGATGACGAAAGATACAGGTGGTGACGCTCAAGATGGAAGAGATCATGTTCCATGGTCTCGCCGACCGCTTTTTCGACATCTCACTGCGACTAGCGGTCTTCAAACACAATCAAATATAGTCTCAGGAGCTTCCCAGGAGAAGGAAGACTTCCAAGCAACTTTCATCGCGGCGGCGTCTACTTCAGTTGCCTCAGCAGCGCAGATTGTCGCAAAGGCTCTATGCGGAAAACTAGCTCGAATGTTATGGATGCCAGAGGAAGACATAGACGTCCAGAAACCAACTCATTCTTACGGTGTTGACTCATTGGTTGCAGTTGAGCTGAGACATTGGCTGGGGAAGGAGATCCTAGCTGATGTTAGCATTTTCGAAATTATGGGAGACGAGAGTTTGGCGGGATTGAGTTTGCTGATTGCGCAGAAGAGTAAACTACTTGCTGGGTCGAAGGCGTAATCGAGCGAGTACTGCATTATCGGAAATTGGTAGAATTATTTCGGAGACTGATGGGTGTTCGAATTATTAGGTCGTGGGGTTGAAAAATCTTTATAGATATATAGAAATTGAATAGTCATATCCTTAGATTGCCTTAAGACGAGTTTCTACATTAGACTGAGATAAGTTAGAATTATTCTCCCCCAACCCTCACGTCTCCACAACAAACTTGATGTGTTTTTGCAGTAAAACCGGAAGTGTAGGAAAGTAAATATGGACAAATTGGAGGCTTTGGACGGTATATAGATTCTTAAAGGTTGTAGAAAAGAAGTTCTGTTTTCTAGGTTTAGTGGCTATTAGATTTAGCGGTTGCGAGTATTTCGGCTTTTAAGCATCAAACTGTGGGGAATTAAACGAGGGGGATGGAATGTTTACTTTGGATAATGCATCAAGCCCTAGAAAGGAACTTTTATCAACATCGACTGGATGGGATAGTGAACGCATGCATTTTTGGTAGCACCCCTATTTTATCAATTGTTATTTGAAAATAAGAATATAGAAATGGTAGTTCAAATGAATAATGAATTTGTTTCCTCCATTTACTAAACATATGGCTTTCCATGCCAGGTGACTCGATGGCAGTCAACTTCGATAACAACCTTTGGTGGTACAGACTATATTTCAAATTTATATTAAGCCACTAATCCATTTCCTTCCGATCGTCAAATATCTTTATGAAGTCTACGCTATATCTCCTCGAACTTCTTCTTTTCTCTTCTTTTCTTTTCTTTTCGGCAATTTCAACAATTAACATGGCACAACCCCAACGTAACCACGATGAGCCCCACTTAGGTGCTTCCACGGTCCGAACTCAAGCTACTGCCTAGGTGAGCTCCGTCAGTGATTCATTATTAGCCACGTTTGATCTTAATATTTATAATGGGCTATACTTACACTCCCTCTGTGTGGTGACTCGTCTGCAAACGTCATTGCCAATATTATGTCATCCAACAATATAGCCATCATACTGTCAAAGGCTGCCGAGGAAACAACTTGTTCGTATCTCATTTTCCTAACATCCCGTCAGAGTATGAACCTAACTTGAATTTGTATTTGATTGGCTAGCTCTATCTTTTTCAGAGATGCACACAAGCAGCAGGACGATTATCTCCTTGACCTTCAAGTCTTCACGTCGGGCCTGACTAAGTTCCACTTGTTCCAGACTCCCACTTAAACTCCGCAATATGATTCAGAAACAGGCATGCCTGGAAGGGGACATTGAGACTGTTGGTACAGGAAGAACTGGACCCTATTCAGCCTATATTACCAAAACTTGTTACCCTGTCCTACTCTACTCATGTGCTAAAGCTCGGATGGAGGGATTGACATTCTATACCAATTTTCGACCCACGATAGTGGTTGGCTTACTTAATTACGACTATCGAAGCACCTTTTCCGACTTGGAGAGAAACGTTCTCTTCTTGCAACTTGTTGTTCGCTATATCTCCATGGACACTGATAACTGCGCAAATGCCCGCACAATCGCCTTCGACCTTCGCTATATTTGTCGTGTCCACGATTCCGGCCATTTTTTCCCGAGAATAACATACCTTAAGCAAATTTTTCTTGTCATCAACGACTTCGACAACATTGACCTGAGATGTGACCATTTCACATCCAGCCTGACTAAAGTAGACTTGTAAATTGAGAAGTCTAATAATCCTTGGCTTGAAGAAAGTTGCACTGCCAATGATTCCCCTCATATCCTGTTCACGTATAATCAAGCCATGACATAGGACAGGTAGCAAAGGAAATAGTAGGGATTTATAGATTTTGACTTATTTTGGGAATCCCTAGGTCTTTGTTGATAGGATGGTAGACATTATCATGCAAGACAGAGAATTCATAGATATGGCCACATCCATTTTCCATTTCAATGTGAGTGATCAATTTCTATTATCATTCTGCGAGATATTCGCCTTAGACGTAAAGTTATTTTCGGTGAATCTATATGTAGTCCTTAGAGAAAGTTTTTGCAGATGTATCAAGTACACAACGACAGTTCAATTTTTCAGTAGGACTCATACGGCAGTCTGGCAGGCAAGTTCCTTCTTCAAGAACATCCATAAACTCCCATGAACCTATATGTTCCTAGGACGTTATAGCACAAACAACTTCTATAAACCCTCAGAGAAGTTATTCTATATATTTTCTAAAATTACATTTAAACAAAACAAAGATAGATGCGAAAGTTATAATTAGTCCCGGTGCATGTAGAGCGGAAAGCAGTGCTTCTATCAACATATGATAAAAAAGTGGCAGATTATAGAACTACGCTAGTTCTAATTAGCTCTAACTACTTTCAAGAGGAGGGCACAGACCTATTGCAAATTAAAATTTACAAACATAAATTAACGTGGTTTATCACCGAGTCGGACATATCATCGAGTCGGACACTTTTCCTCATATTCCACCCCATTAACTTTAACACGCGTTTTCTTAACAACTACAAATGGAAGTTCAAATTAAAGAAGCACGAATTATTCTAGCTATCGAGGCTATTCGAACGTCTAAAAAACCAAGCTAACGCTCCGTAGCAAAAATCTATAAAGTAATACTTTCGACCCTCTCCGACAGAATAGCTGGCCGAACCCACCGCCCTGAAACTAAGGCTAATGGCCTCAAGTTGACCGAACTAGAAGAGGAAATGATTGTTCCAAATATACTCGATATAGATTCTAGAGGATTTACGCCCCGGTTAGCTGGTGTGGAAGATATAGTAAATTTTATCCTTAAATCGCGGGAGGGGAGACGTGTTAGAAAGCTCTAGGCTTATCGATTTATATAACGATAACTAGACCTAAAGACATGTTTTAATCGCGTCTATGATTTCTAAGAGGTCTTATACAAAGATCTAGAGTTAATTAGCGCGTAGTTTCGACTTTTTATAAATATATAGGCGAAGTATAGGGTTTTAGGCTATAATATCTATAATTTTAATAAAACTAGGTCTATAATAGGTATTATTTATCCTAGAATAGTTATTACCCGTGTAGATCGACGTGATAGAGGTAAGGTAGTCTAGCTAGATAATCGGGAGTAGGCTATAGTAATTACCTATATTAATAGGGAGGGCTAGAGTATTCCTCTATTCTTAATAGTTTAGGGTAAGAGTGTGAGAGGCCAGACCTCGAATAACTTAAAAGGAATAGTTTCTGAAATTTAATTAAGAAGTGCGTAGAGAGCTCGTATAAGCGCAGCTCCTACGAGGTCTTATATACATAAGAAGAGGTAACTAGAACCTTCTAGAAGTAATAGAATAGAGTAGCGTCGAACTAAATCGAATTCTACTCGTAGCTAGTACTTAGCGAGAGTCTGTACTTAGCGAGAGTCTGTGCTTAGCGAGAGTCTGTGCTTAGCGAGAGTCTGTACTTAGCGAGATTCTATACTTAGCGAGAGTCTATACTTAGCGAGAGTCTATACTTAGCGAGAGTTAGTACTTAGTAAGAGTTAGTACTTAGCGAGAGTTAGTACTTAGCGAGAGCTTTTAGCCCGAGTACACTCTAGGGTCCTAACTCTTACAAAGAGCTATCTCTCTAACTAGTATACCGACGGCGGCTATTTATTCGACTAGGTTATTAAACCGACAAGTAATAGGTAGACGAATAATAAGACAGGTCTAGAATAGTTAAAACACTTTAATAAATATACTACTAGTTATATAAAGAGTCTATATTAAATACTAGTGTTAGATAGATATAAGAGTTATAAATTAGTCGAATTTTAGAAGTATTATAAGAGATATAATATTATAACTCTTAGACTACCTTCTTACTTGTCTTATCTAATCTAACTACTTAATATTAGATACTTTAGTATATTAAAGCGGGCGTATAGTCGGTAGATAAAGATGTTTATTAAGGCCTATATTAACTATATTATAAAGGTGAAGTTCTTTCTAGTCTTCTAAATAGTATATAAGAAGATAATAATAATCGATAACTATTAGGCTAGATTTCGTAAAGCTAGCTATAACGTATAGTTAGACTAGTATTACTTAAGAGTACGAAGGTAGGATAGTTTAGTAGGTAGGGACGCTATTACTAATTAAGACTAATAACCTTTTATAAGTTACTAAGTATAGTATAAAGATACTATATTTAAGTTAAGTACGAGACTTCTAATTATAAAGGAAATACTATCTGTTTATATAGAACCTATACTTACTTTAAATTAGTTGAATTATTTAAATTATTCTACTAATTTAGATAATTTAAATAATTTAATCCCGTGACTTTATTACGTGACCTATAGCTTCTTTATATAAGCCTTCGCCTAGGTAGGTTTAGCTTACTAAGTCTTAGGGCTATACTTACTAGTAGGTTATAATACTACCCCCCTTCTAGCCTAGCGCGTTCCTACGCTTTAAATACGTAACTTAAGAAACGTTATTCTTTAATTTATATTAACCTTTATTATATCTTCTAGTTATTACGAACGTTTAAAAGAAAATTAATATAACCTTCTTTCTCGCGTTTTTTATTATAGTTTTAAAATACCTTTCTATTCTTAATATAAAAAGAATCCTTAAAGAGTCTATATTATTTCCTTCGATTCTAATCGTTACGTTAAATACATTCGTACTAGTAGAAATACTAAGTATAATATATAAGGTTCTTTAACGAGTAACTAGTATAAGCTAGAGTAGACCGAGGGTAAACTCTCTCTTACTTAGAAGAAGGCCTAGCGGGATTAGTAGAAGCTAATCGAGCGGTTATCTACTTAGTAGACTAAAATTTACTAAATAAATAAATAAAGAAAAATGTTTCATATAAAGGTAGTCGAGATACTACGTCGTAGTCTCTGTTCTCTTAATAAGCTAGAGATAGTAGAAGAAAAAGAACGTTTAGTAAGAGAGTATATTAATACCTCTTCTTATTCTACGACTAACGTCGCTAACTTCTTAGACCCCGCTCTAGCTAAGCGACTAGTCTATTTTAATTCTTTAGACCCTATATAGTCCGCCCTAGGTTTTAGTAATATCTCTTCTTAGGAATCGTCTAGTTTTCTAACTAGAACTACTAAACTAGATCTAGGTAGTTTAGATTTCGTGTAGGTTCCTATAAGTTTTCTTTACTTCTATACTCTTTCTATTTTATTAAGTATTCTTACTAACCTATAGTAGTAGTTCGGTTATCGAGTAGCTTCTCTACTTTATATACGTCTAGGTCGTTCTCTAGTTATAGTTTCTCGTCTATCGCTAAAGGTATTAGTCTCTTAGCTAGTTCTAGTAGAGAGATATAGAAGACTAGATATAGTTAAGATCCTTTAGATAATCTTAGCTTATAGTTAATAGGTCCCTTCTATTCTACTATTTTAAATAGTTCTAGTTTCTTAAAATCTAGTTTTATACTTAGTCGCTTTATTTTAATATTTTTTTGTAGTAGGTATACTTTATCCCCCTTTTTTAGTAGAGGTTATATTCTTCGCTTCCTATTACTATATTATAACGTACGATCGGGCTAGTATTACTTAAGAGTATAAAGGTAGGTTAAGTTAGTAGATAGGGACGCTATTACTAATTAAGACTTAATAATCTTTCTAAGTTACTAAGTATAGTATAAAGATACTATATTTAAGTTAAGTATAAAGCTTCTATCTATATAGGAAATACTACTAAGTTATATAGAACTCTCGTACTTAATAGATTATCTTAGATTATAGTAATCTAGAACGACCGCTTATATTAGATTATTATAATCCTCTATAATCTAGTGTTACGTAACCTATAGCTTCTCTATATAGTACCTAGCCCGCTTTAGGTGGCCTCTACCGAGCCTTAGGGCTATGTTACCTATTCTAGTAACTAGCTATAATACTATCCTCTTTCTAGCTTAGTACGTCTCGTACTTTAGCTTAAGGTCCTAATTATTTTCGAATAAAATCCTTCTTTCCTTTCTAAATATGTCTTCTAATAAGCCCTCTAAACACTTATAATAAATTACTCTTACCTTAAAAATTAAACGATTTATTCTTACTAAAGAAATGTTCTCTTATAACTTCTATCTTCGCTTAAAGTATTATTATATCGTAGCGAGCACGACTACTTCTTAGTATTCTAAATATAGTTATTATAGTTAAGCGAAATATAACTTTTAATAGAAGCTACTTATAATAAGTAACTAGGTATCGATCGATCGTTAGTATAAGAAGCTACGCGACGAGCGGAAGGAAACGATAGCGAAACTCCTACGCTTATCGAAAATAGAAGAAGCGCTAGAAGAGCGTAAATAAAAAATAATTAAGTTAGGTGTTTTAACTCTAGAGAAGTTAGATATAAAGGAGGTAGAGGAGCGGGTAGAGGCTACGAGTCTAAAGCGATCTATCGCGAACTTAAACGAGGCCTCTACCTTTCTTAATAGTTTTATCTCTAATCCTAAGGTGTTATCGGGCCTTCTAAAATCTTTTTAGAATAGTATAACTTCTCTAGGTCTTTATAAGACCGCGGTTATTAGGTCTTCTTTCTTAGGGCTACCTAGGTTTTTAATAGAAACTATTAAACTAGGTCTAAACAGTTTAGATTTTACGTAGGTTCCTAAGAGTTTTCCTCTAGCCCGTACTCTTTCTACTTTACTAGGTACTCTTACTAACCTATAGTAGTAGTTCTTATATCGAGTAACTTTTCTACTTCGTATATATCTAGGTCGTTTTTAGGTTATAGTTCTTCGTCTATTACTAGTAGTATCTATTATAGCTAGTTACTAGAATAGGTAATATAGCCCTAAGGCTTAGTAGAGGCTACCTAAAGCGGGCTAGGTACTATATAGAGAAGCTATAGGCTACGTGACACTAGATTATAGAGGATCGTAATAATCTAATATAAGCGGTCGTTCTAGATCACTATAATCTAAGATAATCTATTAAGTACGAAAGTTCTATATAACTTAGTAGAATTTTCTATATAGATAGAAGCTTCGTACTTAACTTAAATATAGTATCTTTATACTATACTTAGTAACTTAGAAAGGTTATTAGTCTTAATTAGTAATAGCGTCCCTACCTACTAACCTAACCTACCTTTATACTCTTAAGTAATACTAGCCCGACTATATATTATACTTTAAGTACTAAAACTAATAGGTACTAGCGTACACGTTAATTAAGTAATATCTATTATAGAAAGTTCCTATAGAACTCTAGCCTTCTTATCTAGCTTAAAAGTACTAGTATCTACTACTCTCGTTAAAGAAATCGATAAGAACCTTAAGTATAAAAGTATTAACGCCTTTAATAGTAAGCGTAATAAGCTTTATAGGTTCTTACTTTAACTCCGGCTATATATTAAGTTTAATAGAAAACGATTTTAATTTAAGACGAAGTAGGTTCTATAAGTAGTTATACTACTTAAGAGAAAGGCTCTAAACTAGATTAAAGAGTTTCTTAAGGACTACCTTACCTATAGCGATAAGAATAGGGTTCTAAGTAAGAATAAAGTAGAAGACACGACTATTAAAATCTTCGGTACTTAGAAAGGATTTATTTCTAAGATTAAGACTAACTTTAGAGTTATAGACGAGAGAAGAGAGGTAGAACGAGCTATCGAAGCTCTATTATAGAAAGGGTTAGTAACCGCTTATACTAGAGACTTTTAATAATACTCTACTCGTATAGAATAAGGTAATAAGATACTTAGCTACGCCTACTATAAAGAGTTAAAAGACTTTATAAAGAATAAACTTATCTAATACGATAGTAGTATTAATAGTCTTAAATAACTTATTAAGACTATCTATAAGATCGATAACAACTAGTATAAGTATAGTATAGAAAAGAAAGAAAGATATAACTCTAATTATAGAAGAATAGATAAAGGAAGAGTCTAAGAGAATAATAATAACTTTAGATAGTATAAAGACCCTATAGAACTTAATACTACTTAATAAAAAGAATTATCGCTATAAGAGTAATTAAGGTATATATAGAACCGCACTTGTTTTAACTATAGAAAACTAGGATATCTTACTAGGAATTATAAAAGTAGAGGGAAAAGGTCCTAGGGTTATCTACTAAGAAAAGAACTAAATACTACTATCTAAGAAAGAGAAGGGTATAACGAGAATAAAGAACCTATAATATTAAATACTACTTAAGTATAGGAAGATAGAGTTACGTTACTTATAAGGTAGTTAGACTAGAACCTAGGGTTAATCGATAAAACGCTAGAAGTCTAGAAACTAGATAACGAATAAAATACTACTCTAGATTATAGCTTAGATAGGTTAGAAATATTACTAGAAGACTATAAGATATACCTTATCTCTAATAGAAAGAAGAGTCTAAAGGACGTATATAAGAAATTAGAATAGAAGTACTAAAAAGACTATAATAAGATACTTAAA